>OVAN01003849.1:0-18402 GCA_900406275.1 Anastatica hierochuntica
TAGCCTCTTGTCTCCTTGATTTTCAAACTCCAAATCAACCTTGAATCCACCTTTTGAGCCTCCTAAAGTCCATCCAAAAGAGCACCTACAAATGCAAGAAAACGGATGCAAAAATGCAATATGAACCTAATCTAGACTCTAGACTCTAAATGATGCATTCTAAAGCTAATATGCTTATTTACAACCTAATAATGAATGAAAACTAAGCTAAAACACACTAAAATATGCATGAAATTGTATGTACATCACTTCCTCTGTCAGACATGCCCCTACCGTAGCAGCCTCTTGAACATTAAGAGAGGATACAATCTTGTCTCCCTCCTCCATCAGTTCTTCACCGCAAAGTTCCTCTAGGGAGCCCACTAGATCCGCGTCGGCTACAGTACCATCCGCAAGATCCGCAACCAGAAGCTCACCATCCTCAATCAGGAGGTCATCATTCGCAACCAAGCTATCAAACATTAAGACCCCATCTTCCCCTCCATCACTATCCTCAATTATAACAGTTACTTTCCCTTTATCCAATTCCTTCGAAACCACATTTTGGAACTCCACAATAACCACATTATTTCCTTTCGGATTAGTATCCAAGGAGTAAATAGGACGCGACCAATTTGATTGGCGTCGAGAAGTAGAAGCCGAAACCTCAACCTTTCCTTTTGTGTCCCTAACCTGCAATAGAGAACTACCCCTTTTAAGGTTCTTAGGCCTATAGACCAGTTGCTGTCCACCATTTGTATCCCGCCTCATCACTTTTTCCGCATACGTATCTTTGCTATTGCCTTTATTAGCAATTTTGTCCATGTGTTTCCCTTCATGTCGTTGAGAATCCACTCCAAACTTTTATTAAACTCCATATCAAGAGTTCTCTTGACCGGTAATCACCGTGAATCGTCTCTGGCTAGAACATTCCTTCCATGACCACAATCCAAAATCTCGAGAGTAGGTCTCTCATGCTGTCTCCGTGACCTAGCCAACTTCGGGCAGACTGAGACGTTGTGAGTCAACAGGAAACAATGTTCACAATAACCAAAAAGTTTGTCGTATTTCAGGCTGACCCGTATCTCTTAACCATGGTCGAACGGCACCACTGTTTAGAAGACCAATGGTTTAAAACCGTCAACAGTAACCAACACACTAGTCGAATCCCCATCAACATCCTTAACCCCTCCAATAGCTTTGCCCACTACTCGGATCGTCTCCTCTTCCCACAAATGTAATGGGATGTCTTCTACTTTGACCCAAAAGGTAATTGCCAATGGATACAGAGGCTTCACTATTGCTTCCCATCGAACTAACAAGATCATCCAACCATCAAAATGGTATGGTTCATAGTTTATAACATCCAGTAGATCCCTTTCTGACTGGAAGTTGAACTGGAACTTCCCATTACCAAGATCTTCGCCTTCAACCTTACCTTCCATCTCCCATATCTTTTATAGGTTAAGAAGTAGGCTATCCATTCTCTGCTCTTCTGGATTCATCAACCTTCCGATCAATGTCAACGCAAATTGTTGAACTCTCTTGGCTATACCAGCCACGGAGAGCCTCATTGATTCTGTGCGAATCACACTAGTACCCTTGTTTGCCGCTATCTGAGTCATCTTCCAGAATACCACAATCAACCAAAGAAAGCCTCTAATAACCGTGAATACTACCCTTAGTAACCAAAGCCCAAATCTGCTACAAACGAGAGCTTGAACAATCTCTGGAAGCTCCGAGTGTAAAAAAAAGATGTAAAAGAAGAAAACAGCCTCGATACCCTTATAAACGATAGTAGCCTCATAAAAGCACATATCAAACGATATCAAAGAGAATATATGATTGAAGACCCAACTAATTATGAGGTTCTCGTGACTCGATCTGGTGTAATCGGACACCATTCGTTGCTGTAATCTTCTTTTAGCCACAGAATCTCCGCTTTCCATTGACAATTTCCCAGATCGCAAGATAAAAACACCTAAGCAATCCTTTCAAAAAGTCGCACATTGTCGAGATATTAAGAGGATCCCTTCCTTTCATGATAACCAAATCAAGCTGACAGGATCTCCTTCATCAATACCCTGTGATACCCATGAGACTCCCACCATCTTCAGATCCAATCCGATCTTCTCTTTCCATAGCTTGCGAAGAAAACAATAAACCTTTGGAGATGAGAATCTTCCGCCTTTGTAAATCCTCAATAACCCTGTGAAACCCAATCTCCCCCTGATCCCAATCAAACTCAAATCTTCAGACCACTCGAGTCGCCAGAAGCATGGTCCGGCGCCGTCACCGGCAAAGAAAATCTAGGGGGAAATCGCCAAATTCATCACCAAAGTCATATTTTCGTATTTTTATGTTAACAATTATATTTACAATTTTACGTTTTACTTTTATTCCAAATTACATATTCGCAGTTATAAAAAATCTTAATTTTATTTCAATTACCACTCAAATAATAGTATTATATAATTTTCATATATTTTTATATACATTTGTTGGAATCATAAATTCAAAATATATTAACTTTCGATATACTTTGAATAATTAAGTTAATAATTATCTTATTATTTATGGTAAGAGCAATATATTAAGAATTAGTTAATTTTCTGTATACATGTTGTATCGACTTTAACATTAACTGTTGTAGAAAATTTTTCATACTCAATTAGTAAATAATGATGATGGAAAATTTTTTATGAAGTAAATAATAACATATAATGTATAATCATATTATAAAATAATTAAATCCAAAAGAATCTTAGATCATCTTTTAAAAATGAAGATAATTTACAATATAAAATATAACATTACCAAAAAATTCATTTAAAAAGATTATATATATTATATATAATTAATGTACACATTTAATAGTTTTTTCATGATATAAACTTTAATGCAACTTTCCGTATAATAATAATATAAAGTATTATATATAACGTAAAATCCTCCTATATATTAAATCAAAGTACACTTAAGTAATATTTGCTTATGTATCACTCATATAAGAGCTTTCAACATTAACCTTATAATTTGATGGGTTGAAAATTTTGGATTTTTAATTTAATTTTGATTTATTTAATTATTCTCTAAATAAATAAACAAACCATGAACTACTTAAACTTACTTGTCAAACATCCTTCTTAAATCAACAATTCTTAACTATATTATCAAACATTAGATTATTCTATTTATATGTAAACTTTGATATTATCATATAATATACATTTAAATTATACAATTAAATATGTATTTAAAATTAACCTAGATAATATACATTTTCTAAGTTCAAAAATATGAACTATAATTCAGAAACTGTTATGTTATATTTTAAAATTTAAATTTTTTTTGTTTTATTAGATTATCATATAATATATAGGTCTAAATTATCACATTGTAATAATTGTAGGAATTAGATTATCATGAAATAAAACTATACAAATTTGAGTGTCATCTTTGTATTGTCAAAATTTTAAAATGAAATAAAATATACAAATTTGACAACCATCTTTGAATTATCATATACTTGAAAAATATATAATTATAAATTAGAAAATTGTTATGTACATTATAGATGTGTGAGTTTAAGTATTATTTTTAATTTAAATCACATCAACTATTTTATTGGATATTCTTATATTCTCACAAATTTTAAACATATACTTACCAAGCCTAAATATACATTCTTAATAAAGTCATAAAAGTATATTAGTGTATAAAGTTATATAATTCTAATAAAGTAAATCATTTTCCTTCTTTAGAATAAGAAATTATAAATTTCCTTCTTTTGGTACAAATTTATTAGATTGAATAGGAAAAAAGTCATTGTCTCTATTAACTTTAATGGATTTATTATTGTTGTCAAGTATTTTTCCTTTTTTTAGGTATGAATTTACTAACTTGAATAGAGAAAAAATCGTTGCCTCCATTAACTTATAATTACAAGGAATTCAACTTTAGCGGTTTAAGGATATTCCCTATAAATTTGATTAACAAATATGAAAAAAAGATAAATAATCATTGCGATAAATTTGGAAATAATTATTAAAATGCTTTGGCTTCCAAGATTATTGAAATATATAAATATGGGTGGTTGTAACATATAGAAAATGCAAGATCGAACTTATCATCTACCAAGTAAAAAAAATCACCCGATTGTTAATAAAAATTGATTTCATCAATGAGCTTAAACCATTTCTATGTAGTAATTGGAGCATAAACGTGAAAGTCCTTCATGTTTAGAGTCAATGTTGTTCATCTTGTGAAACTCTCGAGGCTATTGTAGCGGATCAAAAAGTATATTTAAATGTCTATATTTTTTATATAACTCTTTCTAACAAAACACTTTAATATTGCATGCACTTTAATATACTTACTTGCATGCACGTGAAAAAATTTAATCATATGTTGTACACTTACATTATATCTGAAAGATTTGAGCGACGAGTTATATATTTATTAGGTTATTAAAATCATTCAAACATAAGCTGTGTTATAATTTTAACAACATGGTCTTTGTTTTACACATATTATTTGTTATTAATAATTTTAATGTTAATATAATTTGTTTTACGGTCATAAAATACATACAACGATCCTCTCGACATGCAGTGGTCCCTCAACATGTTTTTTGAGTCAATTCACAAGATAATGATGTTAATCAGTTATTTTAATTATAGTCTATTTATAAAATAATGTTAGTTGAGTTCATTGGATAAATTAATTAAGTAGATGCATGATCAATTTATACTGTTTTATTTAAAACAATAAAATATATCTAATATGTATTCGAATTATAAAATATTTTGAATCAAAATGTCTTATATCATTTGTAAAAATTAGAGATAATAAAATATTAACTATCAAATTTTACAAATAAATAGAATCATAAAATTTTCCATTTACAATGACGAAAAAATTTATAGAAAGTTAACATATAGATTTAATGGAAAATTATTCTTTGTTTAAAATTAATAAAAAAATTCACATTAAAAACTATAAATATATTAATTCATATCGACTGTGTTTCTAGATCCATTATATATCGTATACTACTTTTTAGGTATACATTAATTCATATTGATTCTTACATGAAAAATAAAATAGCAATCGAAATCATATATAACACCATATTTATCGGAATTTAATCTTACATACTCTACATTAAACTATCAATATTTTTATAGAATTTTTGATTTTTTTTCATGTTTTTATTGTTTGTATATTAAATGTTTGATGTACAAGATTGATTTTTTTATCTTGATTTACGAGATAATTCAAGTAGAAAATAATTTGAGAAGAAACTGAGTAAAATATCAAATCTTTACATTCAACATTTTAAAACCAATATTGTATATTTGATGGCGACCTTACAATCATTAATACTTAGAAAAAAATTTCGTTACCGAGCAATTGCTAACCAAGCAACTAAACAGTTTTTCATTTTTAATTTAATATATTAGAAAATACATAACAATAAAATCACATTTTAATTATTATAAATGAAATATATATATAAAAATATTATATATTGTACTATGATTAGCAAACATAAAAGTATCACATTATTGTTAAATCCTTCATATAATACTTTTATCTAAGGGTGGACGTTGGAACGAGCGTTCAAGTATCTGTTCGAGTTCAGTCAGGTTAATTTGGGATACGAGTTTTCGGAGCGAGATGTTTAAGTTCTATTCAGTGCTTATCTTTGCAGGTTTGATACCCATTTAAATTATATAGAAAAAAGGAAAATGTACCTGAAAAACCTCAACAATCCAATTTTTTGGGATAATATTTTCGTGTATTTTAAACATTGTGGATATTATAACTAAAATAAATCATATATTTAAGTATATATTTATAAGTTAGATATTTTGTATACTCAGAATATTTCGAGTCATGCCGGGATTGGTTTCGATTTTTCGTCTATTGAAGTTTTCTATCCATACAAATATTTTATCGATTTCGGTTCAGACTCCATATAACTTTTTTGGATCGGATTCGCTTCGATTCTTCGGATTCAAGTATTTTTTCCAACCCTAGTTGCATCCGCAAAATTCGCGGGCACCACCTAGTATTACTTGAAATTAATGTTTGAGGCGTACTTGGAAAGTCAAATATTACATGAATGATTTATTACTTGAATGCATTTAATTATCGAAAAATTTTATACAAATTATTTTTTATCAATTCTCAATCACTCTAAATTGATGTGTTTCAAAACTCATAATAGGAAAATTATTAAATCGTATTTATATTTAATCATCTTAAAATATGTGTTAAAAGTGAATATGATAATTTATTTTTTACTATAGATTTTTTTAAAGATAGTAGAGAAATTTTAAATTATGTATCAAATCAAACCATCAATTATGTTAGAGAAAGGTTAGGAGACCGGGTTAATGGATGGTCATCTAAATTTCTATCAAAAGGAGGCAAGGAAATTCTGATAAAGTCAGTTGCCCTTGCTTTACCTAACTATGTAATGTCATGTTTTAAACTCCCCCAAGGTTTAACTGAGAAGTTAACTAGTGCGATTTCAAAATTCTGGTGGAGTTCCAATAGTTGTAACTGCGGTCTCTATTGGTTTGCATGAGACAAATTATGTATTCCAAAAAATGACGGAGGTTTAGGCTTCAAATCCTTGGAAGACTTTAATAAGGCCTTACTGGCCAAAGAGCTATGGAGACTAATACAGTTTCCGGGATCATTGATTTCTCGAGTATTACGAGGTAGATACTTCAGGAGTGTCCATCCTTTAAATGCAAAAAAAAAACAAATTCTCCCTCGTTCGGCTGGAAAAGTATTTTCTCAACTCAAGAGTTTCTTAAGAATGGGGTCAAGATAAGAATAAGCTCGAGAGTAAATACATTCGTATGGCATGATTCGTGGATTCAAGATGTAAATCCAAGACCAGGAAGGGGTCAAGGAAGTGGTTGGCATATACCAATCCGACAAAATTTGTGGACCCAGAGGATATAGAATTTATTCGGGGTATTCAACCTAGTCGAACCACAACTTATGATGGTTTGTTATGGCATTACACAAAATCTAGTCAGTATACGGTCAAATCGGGGTACATCATACTTACTTCATTGGCAATAAATAGGATTAACAACAATGGATGGGGGCTAGGGCTGGAAGCCTTAAAGGCTTTTACATGGAAAATTAACTGCCCTCGGAAAATACAACACTTTCACTGGCAATTCATTACAAGGAGTTTGGCGGTGATGATAATAATTACTAACAGGGGAATACGGTGTGATACCTTGTGCAAACATTGGGGTATTACTGAGGAGACAATTAATCATGTTTTCTTTGAATGTGAGTCGGTTCTGCAGATCTGGAACTTTTGCATAAATCCGGCAAGTCGGAGGAGTTCCCATCATAATCTATATATACTAATATGGACTATCTTTTCTAGAGAAATTCTACAAGGGACCAAGGAAGAGGGTGAGAACTCTATCCATAGGTTTTATGGTTAATTTGAAAAGCAAGGAATAAAAAAAAATTCAAGGAATTCAAATTCAAATCGATGAGATTCTTATGGATGCAAAGACTGACTTTGTAGCCCGGAAAGAGACACATATTATATTGTCTCCTGTTGGAGAAGGGGCTGACACGGATAGTATAAGATCACCTGGTTTACTCTGTCGTCTAGATGGCTCTTGGAAACAGTCTGTTACCACATCTGGCCTTGGTTGGATTTGTCAAGACAGGGATAACATAGTAGTCTTAGTTGGGGCAAAATGCCACCGAAAGAGTCTTTCTCCGCTGCATTCCGAGATGGAAGCTCTGTTGTGGGCAATGTCATAACTACAAGCCAGAAAAATAGATTTTCAGACTTTCGAGATAGATTGTAGTGAACTGGTAAACCCTAATGGGGACCCGGATAATTTGCCAGCTTTCTACACGCTCAACCGGAAGTTCCAGACTCTTCGTGGACATTTTACAATCTTTTCCTTGTTTACCATACCGCGAACAGAAAATTTGCAAGGAGACTGATCACGTATTCTTTATCATGATTATATTTTTGTAGAATCTTTCCCTCCAAACTGGATGACCTGTTACAGAGAGACTTTCTTATTATAGTTTGGTAGTTTAAAAAAACAAACCATCAATAAAAATAAAAAATTTATTCAATTTTTTTTTTAAAAAACAATCTTCTTAATAGCAAATTAATATTTAATTAAATATATTTTCAATTTTCTTAACGAGTTAGATTACAAATTCCTAATGAATAATATTAAATATGTCAATCTTTTCAAAACAAATCTACTATATTTCTAAAAATAATTCCAAATATACATTAAACTTTTATTTAATAAAATTTTCTTACGAATTTCCCAATGATTTTATGGAAAAAAATAGCAACAATCTAAGCAAAAACAATTTCTCTAGAAACCCTAAATTGTCATCCTCCTCACTATATAAGATCATGTTATTCTATTAACCCAAAATATGTTTTTCCTCTTAATTTTTATTCTTTTTATATTTTATATAGTTTTGTTTTCTGATTTTAAAATTATTTAGTTCATATTTTTCTATTATTTTGTTTATAGTCTTATTTACATTTGTATTTATGTTGCTTCTAATATATTTTTCCTTTGTATTATGTAGAAGCGTGATCGTCATGATAATGAAGTTACGAAATAAACTTTTGATTTCATATTGGGTTTAATACTTTGGATATGATTTCAATAGTATGTATATATTATTTAAAATTATAATCAAATATTTATGTCATTTTTTCCTATTTATAATAAATTCTACGTACAATTTATAAACCATATATATAGGCATATCATATGTCCTTATATATGTCTATTTTTATATATCGTTTTTTGTTAATTAATAATTTGGTACCTTTGGTTGCATTTCATTTTTTTTTTGCATTTTTATTTAATAAACATATCATATTATATTATTATACATTGTCGTCATTGTTTGGGGATTTTTTGGTGATTCTTCGATGGAGAAGAATAAGAACATGATTGCTAAGTGTTTTTAGGGTTTTTGGAAAGAGATGAACGAAAGAGACAAAAATAATGCAAAAGACTCTTTTTTATTGATGAATAAGAGGTCGATTACAAGTATAAATATGTTTGTGTCAAAGCCTTCGGATCCTTGAATTAGGATTCTTCCCTTTGTATTTATAGCCTTCGAACTAGAGTATTTTCATATCTTTTATGGATAACTTCTATATTCGGATCTATCTTAGAAAAAGAATATTTCCTAAGACTCATTAAGGCATTTATCCTTATCTCTTAAGATCTTAGACCGACTAAGAGGATATCCGCCCTACCTCGGTGATGATCTCGGCTTGCGGTGGTGTCCTTGGCTATGGCCTTGGTTAGCACATTCAACTAGGGGGTTTATTTATGTCTCCTTAGTCTAGGATATGGTCGGACTCTAAGGGAATAAATTACCCCCAACAGTTGCCCCCCACTCTTCATTTTCCACTTGTAGAATCTGAAGAGTAGATCATATCTTAAGAGATTTCGGTTCATACCTTTGTTTGGGATCGACTTTGTAAAATTAATAAAAAAAATAAGAGCAGCTCCCGCCATGGCTCTCGCTGCTCCGACTACATCCTTGGTGAGTCTCATTAGTTCTTGGTGGGCTGCATCTTTTTGATGAACTCCAGGGCCTGAACTCTATGGCATAATTTGGGCTTCTCTTTTGTCGTCGACCCATTTCCTCTAGGGTTAGATAGATGGGAAAGTGATGAGTCTTGGTCATTTCACTTTTTCGCTTGCCTCCTCTAAGTCAGATTAGGGTTTTCTTTCGAAAGGCCACCACTTTCTATGCTTTTTCCAGTAAGTATTTAGCATATTTCCGATAGATCTGGTTATCTTTTATCCTTAGTAGTGATTACGTTGAGGCGATGGCAGTAGATCTTCGATTTTGACTTAGGGATTTCACCGTTGATGATCTTTTCTAAAGATCCTTGAGCAGTTTCTAATCATTTCTCCTTTGATTCTACAGATCTCCAACGGTTTCCGTCTCTCGCGTCTCTGCCGCTTCAACTCCCAGTACTAAGATAACACTTCTCTCTTATCTTTGCGGTGAATCATCTCGCCTTAGCCATCTGATCTCTTTGAAAATCTCGCAGAGATCGCTAAAGTGTGGCTTTTAGCGTCTCGCTATCCATTTTTATGGACATGCAACCTGATCGTTTTCTCTTCTGGCTTGCAGGTTCGAGATTAGATCGTCAAAGGATCGTCTTCAGAATCGCTTGGGAGTCTCTTGGACTTCCCCAAATTCAGGGGTCGCCTCTTGATTTCCTCCATCGTCCAAGAGCGAAGATCGTATCAGGATAAGGGGACGAGGCCATCGCTTCGCGTTGATTTCTCCATGGTGCTTAGGAATTGGTCTGAAGGTGTACAACGCATGTGGTGACGGAGTAACAACCTTCGGGATCTTCGACCGAGCAAGGCAACGATTGGAGACCACTGCCCTGGCTACTGCCATGGCTATCCAAATGGAATTTCACCTTGGTAATCTCCTCCTACTGCTGGTCATCCTCGGTGCTTCCCTTGGATTTAACATTGCCAAGGCTCTCCATGACGAGGACTAACGGAGTGAAGATGGCTCTCTGGATTAGAGAGGAGCCGCATCAACATCAGGAACCATGCTCGGAAGAAAATGGAACCCTTAGTACAGTCGCCTGGTCATCTTGGACCATTGTGGCCGCAACAGCCACAATGGACGGGCTTGGGTCCCCTTGGACTCTTCGGGGTCTATTTCCATCATGGCAATAGAAGGACTCGAGTCTTCTCTAGG
The DNA here is from genome assembly GCA_900406275.1 of Anastatica hierochuntica. Taxonomy (NCBI): domain Eukaryota; kingdom Viridiplantae; phylum Streptophyta; class Magnoliopsida; order Brassicales; family Brassicaceae; genus Anastatica; species Anastatica hierochuntica. The sequence goes on from OVAN01003849.1 coordinate 10,768, forward strand.
TTGTGGGTGAGTCTCCTCCTTAGGCGCCTCTCCCCGATCCCGGTGTTTATAATGTGGTATGATCTTATCTACCAGGGGGATGCTTGATGTAACTCCTGGGATGGATCTGACTTTTGTGGATAGGCACTCTAGGTCCAAGGAGGAGAGACATCCTTAGCTTCAGCAGAAGTCCTCCAGAGCACTGCATGGCTTCTCACCTTAGCTTAGTCATTAGAGATGTATTGATGAGACCAAATGTATTAGTTTTCATTCTTCTGCGAGGGTACTTTGTAGTATTTGGCTTGTCATCGTTCCCTTATAAGAACTTTTCTGATGATGTAATAAAATCCATGGACTCCTTCGCTTTTTGTTTATTTATGATCCAAACTTGTCTTCATGGCCTTTTATCGCGTCTGACTTGGCTTCCACTCTTTTGATCCATTCCTTGCCTTAGCCATGGCTTTATGTCATGGGAACCTGAATTGGCTTCCGAGGTAGCCATCGTCGTTGGATATGAGATATAGATGCCTTTTTAGGTGACCTTTCCTTCATCATCATAGGGAACCATAGTAATCGCCTTATTGCAAGGATGTCACTCCCACTAGTGGAGGCCATGGCAGGCCTAGTTTTTTTCCTTCGGGTGACAAGAGTCCTGACACCCTCAATGGCTTTTCATCAAAGGGCCATAGGAGTCAGCAAATGCCATCTTGACTTGTATGTGTTGGTTTTGTCCAGCGCCATATTAACCCTATGTAGGTTTTTTGTGGGTGTCACACTTCTTTTGGATCTTTGCGCCTTTGAGCTTGTACTCATGTCGTTTGGCCTTAAAATTTTCGTGTCTTCAAGACTCGAGTTTTTAATCCTGATAGGCTTTCCGTGGCTTTTACCTCATTTTCTGCTTGGCTTCTTCTTACTGCTTTTCACTCTTTCGACTTTTTATTGCTTGGTCATCTTCTTAGTCTATCATCTTGGTAGACATACTCTATCAAGGAGACGCCGAGTCAACATTATAGCCTTGGTGAACCGCAACGACTGCTTTTGCAATGAATGGGTTTGCGCTGATTGCGCTAGATCATCTCCATAATTCTTTCTGAAGGTATAGACTATGGATTCTGGATCTGTCTTTTAGATGTCTGGTCCTGTCAGGCCCATGGCAAAGGTTATTTCCTTGTGTTCTCTTCAACGTTCTAGGGCTCTCTTGCTCTCTGGGCATGACATCCACATTTATGGGGCTCTCAGCCTTGGGCGGCTGAACCACTCTGATATGTTGGTTCTAGCCACTCTATTGGGGCCTAGACATCCATAGCTTTGGTAGGTCCACGATCTTTCATTGTTGAACCTGCATTCAAAGAAAACGTGGGGCACATGGCCTGGTGGACTATGGTCTCTGGGGCATTAGATTTACAAATTTTTAAATTTGATATCTAAGCCCGAGGGCATATGGCCTTAGAGAACCATGGGTTCGTGGTGATCTTAACCAAGAGTGAGGCATCAAGCCCTTAGTGAACTGTGGGTTCATATTTGTTAGACTATGAGAGTCTGGTTTCTGTGAGCTAAGGTCCTGCTAGTTTTACGTCGTATGAGTCGCGAATTCATAATTATTTAATTAACAAGCCTTAGTCTCGATTCGGATCTATGTTACAATACATAATATCGGTGGGCACACCTGTCTCTGCACACAAGGCCTCTTTGAAAATTTAGTCCCTGGGAAAGCCTTATTGACATGTTGTGTCAGAGGTTTTTCTAGCATTATTGTGACCGACCAATTTTAAGTTTTTCTATGAGCCGCATACTAGGATAGACAGGGGTGCACATATCCATTAGTTTTGCGAACTCATAGTTTTGATTCATTTCATCTACCACCATTAGGATATGGTCCCCATTTCGCCATGGCCTTTCAACCTTGGTTTTTAGGATTTCATTCGCATTCCGCCACGGCCTTTCAGCCATGATTTTTAGGATCTGGTCTGCATTAGATGAACCATAGTAAGTGGCCCATCCGCATTCCGCCATGATCTTTCAGCCATGGTTTTTAGGATCTCGTCCGCATTATATTGATTTTTTTTTGGAACAAGGGCTTAGTAGATTCCTAAGGAGTTTTTCAAAGATGTTATATCTTTTTTCTCTGAAGTAAATCGTTTTTTCCTTTCAAGAATGTATTTCAAGACCTACAGTTTCCTTCGTCAAAGAATAGCGGGAGCTTTTATTTCATAATTGAATTCTAAGAAAACGATGGACATCTTATGGCTGAGAAGAAGCGCCAAGGCTTACACCAAGGCCTTCTTGCCTAGAATTGGTATTCCAGTTGTGGATGACATTCCAGTTGTTCCGTCGTTTCGTACCCATGTGCTCCCGTCACGCTCGTCTCTTGCCTGCGGCCTTGCCCGCATGTCTGGTACGCGGTATTATTCTTTGAGGGCTGCTTCCTTCGTGCAATTGCTCGGCATAGATCTCCATGGTGGTGGCCATCGAGCGGGACTTTGGAGTAATGGCTCTAAGAGTCATATGGTAGAATGAGCGGGCTCGTTCCTGATCTCCTCTAATCTCCTTTATTCCCCCAAGGTGTTGGAAATTTCAAGGATTGATGTAGAGTTGATGGAACGACCTTCATATCATGTATCCAGGGCCTCCCCATTATTGCGTTGTACGCCGAGGAGCAATCCATGATGAGGAACTTGGTCCTTTGGTTGATACCTCTGGCGTATACCAGTAGGATTACTTCTCCCACGGTTTGCTTTACTTCGCCACTGAATCCGACTAGAGAAGTGGACTTTCTGGTGATCTCATCTTCGTTCAGTCTCAAGCCCTAAAAGGAGTTGGTGAAGATTATATTAGTGGAACTGCCATTGTCGACAAGGATTCGCCTCATGAGGCAGTTCGCAACTTTCAGTGATATCACCAGGGCATCATGATGCGAAGTTATCACTTCCCCTCCAGTATTAGTGGTGAAGCTTTTTACGCCAGGACCATCTTCGCGCTCTTTTCTAACCGTCATGACATCTACTCCATGATTAATCTTGGCAGCGCGAGTGCTTCTCTTGGCAGCAGAGATTGTCGCCCCACTTACTTCTGATCCTCTAGTGATGAAGTTAACGTCATAATCGTGCCTTGGAGAATCAGGTCTTGCTCCCATGGGAACCTCATTCTTGGTATGTTCATGAATGAGTGCCCTTGCTCTGTCTGTGAGGAACTCTCGTAGACATCCCTTTCTGAGCAACACATTCACTTTGAACCTTAGATGGAAGCAATCCTCCGTTAGGTGGTCGTGGTCGTGGTGAAATTCTCACAACTTAGATGTGTCTCTCTTATGTTGGGGGCCCGCATTTTTACAGGCCACTTGACTTTTCCGGTCAAACGTCTCAGCTCAGTCACTATCTCAGTCAGGGATATCACCATGCTGGACATGTCGGGCAAGGTCATGGGCGCGTACTTCTCGTGCTCCACTTTTGCTAAGGGATTTGGCCATCCTCTGGGGCCACCCTTGGCGGAATTTTCATGTCTAGACTTAGCATTTGATTTATCATCCCTGCCGGCCTTGGAGTGACCATGCCCTTTGGGGTGATTTCTCTGCGCCAGTTGGGTCTGATAGGTTGGATCCTCCTCCCATTTAAGTTGGGCCCATGCTTTAAAGAGTACGTCCTCATAGTCTGGAAGGGATATTTGGTGAGGTCCTTGTACAGGTCACCATCGTGCAGCAGTCCTTGCCTAAAGGCTGAGATGGTTGTGGTTACGACACGGTTAGGAACCGACACTTTCACCCCATTGAATCGGTGGAGATACTCCCTCAAACTCTCATCTGGACGTTGCTTGATTCGATAGAGAACGTCAAAGTCACATCTAAAAACTCGGCTACTAGCGAATTGATCGACGAAGCGATCCGTTAGCATGGCGAAGGAGTTAATGGAGGCGTTGGCTAGGTTGGAATACCACAACAACGATGGGTCTGTTAGGGTTGCTCCAAATCCTTTGCACATACAGATGTCCAGGTGCTCATGGCTGATGGGAGCGGTGAGCATGCGTTGGCGATACTGCGTGATGTGTGCATCTGGATCGGTGGTCCCATCGTATAGAGTCATGGTTGGCCAAGAGAACCTCTTGGAGACTTCGCCGAAAGCGATAACATCAACGAATGGCGTATCTGCGTAGGAGTTGGGAGTGCTCCTGATAATCGGTGGAGCTACTCCCGGCAGACGCTTTATCATGTTCTCCATGGCTTCCAACATCCCCATTAGCATGGCTTATATCCCTAGGGCCTTGTTAGCGTTTCCCTCATAGGGTTTGCTAGGGCCGCTATGATGGTGAGAGCAGGGTTTCGAGTTAGCCATGAGCTTAGAGTCTGATGCGTCTGAGCCTCCTTGATGACCTTCAGTGGCGTTTTGCCTATGGTCTGCATCGACGAGACTTTCCTTTTGAACCTAGCACGCCTTTCGTTATCTTCGCCGTCACCTTCGGGTGTGTCAGCATCTGTCTCCACCGTCAAGGTTTTGAGAACCATATTCTCGTCTTCTAACTCCTTTAGACGAGCTTTGTTCTCACTTAGCTTCGCCGCGATCAGCTTGTACTCATGCAACTTTGCCGCAATCTGCTCGTGCTCTTGAAGCTTCCCGGCAATCGCCGCATCGTCGGCTATCTCAGGTACTTTCTCCTCGGTTTGATTCACAGTTATTCCTTGGATGTGGAATTGAGGTTTTTGTTGTTTTTTGGTTCAGATGAACTGTTAGCTTCGCTCATCTTTGATCCTTTGTTCTTGTTGAAATCTCCCCCTCCTTCTAGCGCCAAACTGTTTGGAGATTTTTTGGTGATTCTTCGTTGGAGAAGAACAAGAACAAGGTTCCTAAGTGTTTTTAGGGTTTTTGGAAGGAGATGAACGAAAGAGACATAAATAATGTGAGAGACTCTTATTTATTGATGAATAAGAGGTCGATTACAAGTATAAGTGTGTTTGTGTCAAAGTTTTCAGATCCTTGAATTATGATTCTTCCCTTTGTATTTATAGCCTTCGAATTAGAGTATTTCCATATCTTTTATGGATAACTTCTATATTCGAGTCTATCTTACAGAAAGAATATTTCCCTAGATTCATTAAGGTATTTATCCTTATCTCTTAAGATCTTAGACCGACTAAGGGGAAAATCCGCCATACCTCGGCTAAGACCTCGGCTTGGTGGTGGTGTCCTTGGCTATGACCTTGGTTAGCACCTACAACTAGGGAGTTTATTTATGTCTCCTTGGTCTAGTCTATCGTCGGACTCTAAGGGAATAAAATTATCCCCAACAGTCACAATACAATCCGTTTTTCATTATTTATAAACAACCAATTTGATTTGTTTGTACTTGTATGATTGTGATATTGTTGCATGGTTAGTAACACTCATTTTTAACAATTTTGATATCTATTCATGTGCATAAAATTTTAAATTTTAGCATATCAAAATTTTAATGCACACAAATTATTTATTAAATTCATGCAAAAAATGGATGTGTTCTTATAAAAAATCCAATAAATGAATTAATGTATTCAGTTATCAATATAAACAAAAAAATTCTACAAATTGTTTCCTTTACATTAGATTTTCGAAGTATTTTTGGTTTTTATTTGATATGGACTGAACATCTAGCCTTTTCATGGTCTAAAATATTTAAAAGGAAAATTTATATTTGTCTATTTTATTATATTAACACATGTCATAATTTAAATTTTAATGATTACACATGTCTAAATCTAATGAATTATAATTTTCATACGTGTCATGCTCACGTTAAACACGTTCCACTTTATATAATAAGATATATAAAAACTTAAAAGAAATTCTGAAAAATATGATAAAAATTTGATTATCAATTTTGTGCTTTTAGTTCATATATTTATGTTTTTTTATTCACTATGTATTTATATATCTCGAAATTGGTAATACTATATAAACAATTTGGGTATATTCCACGTGATATTTAATTTTAATGTATCTGAATTGTTAAATAAGCACAAATTATTTTTCTATAATTTCATTGGTTGAAACGTTTTAGACCAAATATTTTATAATAATATAAAATTTTCATTTACCCAATTTTACCTCTCTCAAATCCGGTTTGAATCGGTCCAAATAGAGGAGATGGACCTTAGGGCCCACCAAAAGGGCAAGAAAGAGAATTATGTCCTCGACAAAGGGATGGGCTATCAGCCTGCCATGAGAAGATATTGGCCCAATAAGGGCCCATTATGAGGGTAGAAAGGCGGTCAACTCGCCATTAATGGTTCGAACTGAAAGAGGGAAAAGAATATGGAGAACGATTCGAGAGAATTAATTGCGCATTAAGTGAGGAGGATTCGCTGGAGCAAATGACGCCGCAGTTACGATTCAACTGTAAAAACTATAAAAGGAGACATAGGATACTAAGAACGAGAGCTCTTTTCAGCTTTTAATTGTAATTCTTGGCAACATTATTGTAATCAAGAAGAGATTGTCCACTCAAAAAGGGCTAGCAAACTGTAACCTTGTTTTTCCTAATCTAATAGACAGAAAACCCTGATTCTCTTCGTACTTTCTTTCCACATATAGCAAATCTTTAATCATAGTTCTGAGATTGTACCCTAGATCTATCATTTGGTGTCAGACGGATGGGAGATTCATACTCACACCTTAAATTTACCGGCGACTTCACTTAGTTCACATGGCAAAAAATGATGTAGTTGTTGTATCCTCGCAACAAACTATTGTTCTCCAGAAATTGGTAGTTGATCCAATGGGGCATAGCAAGGATAACCAAGGACTCATTGATCCACTGGACGCCTCGATCATCGACCCAGACCAAGCACTGCAGGGAATCCCAACCAACCTGCAGAACATTTTTACTTTATTACTTCAACGTATGGGACAACAGGATGTGACAGGCCAGTAAACTCTCCAGCGGTTAGAAAACTTATCACATGCACAAGCGTAACAACAAAGCCTATTCTGCTTCCTTGGTTGTCTTTCCCACTACTATATACTCAGCTTTCATTCTAGACATTAAAACAATTGAATATCACACAAATCTCCAACATATAGGTCCTCGTGTAAGCATAAAGACATACCATGTAGTAATTTATGTTTTCTAGATAATATGCATAAATTGAATCAACATATCCTACAACTGAACCATATTTTTGACCTCCAAATATAAGACCATAGTCAATTATATCTCTCAGGTTTATGTAGAGATGTCAATTTGGATTGTTTTCTGCGGGCTTGGCCCAAGTAGTCTTAATACAGAGCGGGTTTAGGCTATTAAAAAGATGTCCAAATTTTGCAGGCCAGACCGGCTTTGTCGCGGTTTGAGGGCTTGATACGGGCCAACCGTTGCGGGTTTGCAGGCTGCATATAGAGCGCAAAAACAATTCTTTTTCCCGAAATCTCTCAGTTTCTCGGGTAAATACACTCGTAATAATGCTCAAGGGAACAACTTCAAGACTTGAATATCTTATTCTTTCGTTGGAGCTAGTGAAAATGAAATCAACACTATTATTGTGAAAGCGGAAATTCTTGAAGTAGTACTCTCTCTCTCCATATTTTTAAAAAGTTTCACTTTTTGTTACTTTCCCGAGAAAATATTCTGCAATAACTTTCCCTAATGGATATGTATTTTTCTTGAAAGAATGATAGAAAAACGTGATTAAAA
>OVAN01003850.1:0-10032 GCA_900406275.1 Anastatica hierochuntica
ATCGTCAACACAAGCAACGACTCCGGAAGAAAGGAACGATCACTCTTCCGAACCTAACGCTCCCGAAAACTTAACACTCGCGGCATCAAAGGAAGCTGTTGACTGAGCCATAGTCCTTGAGACTGAAACGGCCAACACAACTCCGCCAAACGAGTAGTCAATCTCAACGACAAACTGAACTACGAGACGGCTTGATCCTCGAAAGAGGNGCATCTCCTCGCAAGAGGAGTTCAGCTGTCTCCTTCCTTTAAAATAGGGGGGATATAGTGTAAGTGTATTTGTACACTCTCACATTTCAGAATATCCGATTTGTACTCGATATTTCTCAAATTTTTTTGACAACAAGAAAACGCGATTCGATTTCCAGCAAATCTCGCAATACGCTTTTGTCAAAAAATAATTCGTATCGCAAATAATTTNCGGGACGGAAAAGGAAATCGAGCCAGCCCACGAGGATCTATATAAAGGATGCGAAGTCAAAGAGACAGAGTAGAGAGACATTCATTTCATTCACAGAGCTTTTCGTCACCACATAAACACTTAGAAAAACTAGNAGGGTTCTTGTTTCGTTTTTCGTTAGCGAGCTGCGTCTCAACTAGGTTACAAGTCTGCGTCTTAATTCTAGGTAATCGTCACCAACAGATCTTGCGGACACAACTTAACACCGGTTGTGCACGTTCCGATCACGAAATTCGAATAAGATCCCTTAACTTCTTTGTTAANTGTTAATTGTGTCTGTCGAATCGCTCTCCGTTTACGCTTTTTCGCATACTTTAGATCCGTTCTTGTTTTCACTTTGTATTCATTCACGTCAATTTATCTTCTGAATCCTATCACTTGTTCACTTTTAATTCACATCGCTTCACAATCTATTTCGTATTTCGTTATCTAACTTACTCACGATTTCTGTCTTACTGTCTTCGCAGTTTATTTTCGTATTTCTTATTCAATAATTCGCTAATTCGCTATCTCGATCTGTTGATTTCTGGCTACAGAATCCGTGAACCACATAACGTTGACAGTGAGAATTTCGGTTCCCACACTTCCCATCGACATTTCAATCACTTCTTTGCTACCATTGAAGTTTTTTAAAGCTTTGAGAAAGAAATTGAGATTTTTCACAAAATCCTTCCATTTTTGCAAGCATTCTTCAAGCTCTTTACTTCTCTCACTCATATTTGAACCAAGAAGACAAAGATATGACTAAAACCTTCTCCGTTCCTTGATACCAATTTTTGATTTTGGTGGAAAGAAAGAAGTTAGATGTTTTCTGTGAGTGTTCTTGGTAGTTAGAGCTTAGTTGTTGAGTTTTTATGTGTTGATTCTTCTTAGAAACAACTAAATTTGCTTGAATCATGGATTGTTTTTCTTTGTGAATAGTGCTAATGAATAGTATTCTTGATTTAATTTTGGAAGAAATTTGTTTAATTGGTTCTTATGCTTAATCCTTGATACATATGCTTGTTTTGCATGAAGAGTTCAACGAGTTTGCAATTTTTAAATGATGTCTTTAAGGCCTAAATTTTCGATATTAATAGGCTAAGTGGATTGATTTTGAACTCTCATTTAAGTTGTCATTGCATTGTTGTGTTGATAAGATGCTTGTTTTATTTGGTGATCATTGTTGAAACCTTGAACATTGTCCATTACTATCGAATTTGGATAAATTATATTAAGTGCCACTTATCCAAGTTTAATTGAGGATTTTAATTGTTTAAAATGGACATTATCTAGGTATATCTTGTAAGCATTTCTCATAACACTTGCATCTTTCGGTAATTCGTGAAAATGTAAAAATGCTAAATCAAGGTGGCCGATTATTTTGTTGATTTTTGAGGAAAAATTTTGGCCCTTGTCTATCTCTTGATATGGCATTTGGATTGAATGATTTGGTTGAGAAAGCATGCTAGGAGTTTATAATTTTTGTGACTTGTTCATGAATATTTGAAATTCCTCTTAACCTTTTACATTCGTTTATTAAAGAAGCTTTGAAATCACGAAATCTATTTTCTTTTGTAGATCGAAAGATGGCATCAAGTGGACAACCATTTGTTACTTACTCAAGTTTGTATGACGAAGAAACGAGCCTTTACTTGCACCTCCAAGAGAACGCCAAAGTCATTGCAACAAATTGGGCGGATGAGGATGTTTTGAGAGACATGGAGATACACAATCAAGTGAAGTACTTGATTCAGAAGATGGATATGGAGAGCATCCTATCAATGAACTATCCAACTTACTGAGACCCCATTCTCCAATTTCAAACCGTTATTCTTTCAAACATCAAGACAAGAGGATAGTACTGGCACCATTATCACCACAAGAAGTGTATGCAGACCAGCTGCATTTAAAACGCCGTAGGGAGGAGTCTAAGGCTCAGAAGCTGGCGGCAAATCCTACTGAGACTAAGGAGGTTTTGCTCATGGCTAAGGTAAGAGATCTCACTCAGGCTATGCATTTATCTCAGCCCATGTTTCTCGTTATGTCTATTGGTTCAATAACGGTTTCTGCTGAGCTGGCACCAGAAATTCCGAGTGATCTTAAGAACATATTATAGGAATATGCAGATGTCTTTCCTGATGAAGTGTCGCAGGGTCTACCACCTATTAGAGGGATTGAGCACAAAACTGATTTCATTTCGGGTGCTTCTTTGCCAAACAGACCAGCATATCGCACAAATCCGGAGGAAAGGAAGGAGCTCCAAAGGCAGATTGATGAGCTGATGGCGAAACAGCACATTCGCGAGAGTCTAAGTCCCTGCGCAGTCTCAGTGTTGCTAGTTCCTAAGAAAGATGGCAGTTGGCGCATGTGTGTAGATTGCAGAGCCATCAACAATATTACGGTAAAGTATCGCCATCCCATTCGTCGATTAGATGATATGTTAGATGAACTGCATGGGGCTTGTTGTTTTTCAAAAATTGATATTAGAAGTGGGTATCATCCGATTCGAATGAAAGAAGGAGATGAATGGGAAACTGCATTTAAGACTCAGTTAGGATTGTATGAATGGTTAGTTATCCCATTTGGATTTACTAATGCACCTAATACATTCATGAGATTGATGAACCAGGTTCTAAGAGCTTTTATTGGTCATTTTGTTGTTGTGTATTTCGATGACATTTTGATTTACAGTAAAAGTATGGCTGATCATGTTTTGCATCTTAAGTTTGTTCTTGAAAAACTTAGAGAGGAAAAGTTGTATGCGAATATGAAGAAATGTACTTTTGGATTAGATAACCTTGTGTTTTTAGGGTATGTTTTTACAGCCCAAAGAATCAAGGTAGATGACGAGAAGGTCAAGGCTATAGCTCAGTGGCCGATGCCCAAGACCATTGGAGAGGTCCGAAGCTTTCATGGCTTGGCAGGCTTCTATCGACGCTTCATCAAGGACTTTAGCACAACTACTGCTCCCTTGACTGAAGTAATCAAGAAATCCGTGGGCTTCAAGTGGGAAAAGGAGCAAGAAGACGCTTTCCAACAGCTAAAAGGGAAGTTGATTAATGCACCTTTATTAGCTTTGCCTGATTATAATAATACTTTTGAGATTCAGTATGATGCTTCAGGTGTAGGTATTGGCGCGGTTTTGATACAGGAGAAGAGACCAATAGCTTTCTTTAGCGAGAAACTCAATGGGGCAAGGCTGAACTACCCTATATATGACAAGGAGATGTATGCGCTGATTCGGGCATTGGAGATTTGGAAACATTATCTTTGGCCCACGGAGTTTGTTATTCACACCGACCATGAGTCGCTGAAGCATCTGAAGGGCCAACCAAACTGAACAAACGTCACACCAAATGTGTAGAGTTCCTGGAATCTTTCCCATATGTGATTCATTATAAGCAAGGTAAGGAGAATGTAGTTGCTTATGCATTGTCTAGGCGATTTGCATTGTTTACTACCTAAGAAACTAAACTGCTAGGATTTGAGCATGTGAAAGAATATTATGCTGATGATGTCGATTTTGCTGAGCATTTTAGAGACGCAGAAAACCATGCTAGCAGTAAGTTTTATGTCTCTAACGGATTTTTGTTTCTCGGAAACCGTTTGTGTTTACCGCGTTGCTCTGTAAGAGACTAATTTGTCAGGGAATCGCATGAAGGCGGTTTGATGGGACATTTTGGTGTAGACAAGACGTATCATGTGCTAAAAGAACATTTTTATTGGCCGAGTATGAAGAAGGATGTCGAGAAACACTATCACAAGTGTATCACGTGCAAACAGGCTAAGTCTACAAGCAATTCGCAAGGTCTCTAAACCCCTCATCCTATTCCTTCTATACCGTGGGTCGACCTGTCCATGGATTTTGTGCTTGGTTTGCCTAAGACTAGGAAGGGTAGAGATTCTATTTTTGTGGTTGTTGATAGGTTCTCTAAGATGGCGAATTTCATAACTTGTCATAAGACTGATAGTGCTGTTAATGTGGCTGATTTGTTCTTTGCGAATGTTGTTAATTTACATGGTATGCCTAGAACCATTGTATCTGACATAGATGCTAAGTTTCTTAGTTGTTTCTGGAAGACTTTGTGGTCTAGATTAGGAACTAAGTTACTATTTTCTACTACTTGTCATCCTCAGACTGATGGACAGACAGAAGTAGTCAATAGATCTTTGTCCGCATTGCTACGTTCTATAGTGGGGGAGAATATTAAGTCTTAAGAAGATTGTTTACCACAAGTTGAGTTTGTGTACAATAATTTGATTAACAGAACCACCAAGTTTTCTCTGTTTCAGATTGTTTATGGCTTTAGTCCTTTGACACCGATGGACTTATTGCCTTTACCACTGAATGAACAAGCTAACCTTGATGGAAAAGCCAAGGCCGAGTACATTGTTTCTTTGCATGAGCAGGTTAAGAAGAACATCGAGACTTCTACAACTGCATATGCACGCCATGCTAATAAGAAAAGGCGTGAGCTGATTCTTAATTTTGGCGATTTGGTGATGATTCGTTTTAGGAAAGGAAATCCAAGTTGAATAAACGCATGGATGGCCCTTTCCAAGTCTTAGAACGAATCAATAACAATGCTTACAAGATCGATCTTCAAGGTAAGTATACTGTGAGTTCCACTTTCAATGTTGCTGACTTGCTTCCATTTCATGCANAGATGCAACACAAATAGAGCTTGGAGCTGGAATGGAGTTAAGTTCAAGTGAAGATGAGCTGGAAGATGAAGATGAATCGAATTCAAGTCAAGAACCAATCAAGTTATCCAATGGACAAATTACAAGATCGCAAATCTGAAAGCTTGAAAAGAGAATTCAGACTTTCGTTTATGGCAACCCAGATTCGATGGCTGCTGAATAAAACCAGCATCAAATCATATATTTTAATTTATCGGTTTTCATGGTTAAAATTAAGTTGGGATTTTAAATTAGATTTTGGTTAAGTTTAGGATTTGGGGTGTAATTAATTTCGAAAACACAAGGGGGTATTTTCTGGTTTAGTATTTTTGACTCATTGGTTTAGGTTTAGAAAGGGGAGTTTTCGAAAACCCTCAAGTAGAATAGGTTAAATACTTGTCACACAGACTTTTAGTTTCCATATAGAGTTTATGCAAGTTTTCATCTTTCTTGTCACAGTGATTGTGATCCCTTGTTCATCTTTCAACATCCATAGCTATAGAGTTCATTCTCTACAACTCTTTCTTTAAGATCACAAAGGGAGTTCACTCACCCGGTCTAAAGAAACCTCTATCCTTTTTATCAATCCAAGAAAATCGAAAAATCAGAAGAAAAAAAAACCAAACAAAAGCTTTCGATCTCTTGTTTCAGCGAGTTTATCATTAAAAATTCGATATAATCCTCATCAAAGGTGCATCACTTAGTGTCATTATACTTCAAAAGACCACTGTGCTCTTGCTGTTAAGTCCGGGTTTAATCTCGGTAGAGAACTAAGAAATTCTCTCATCAGAGACCGAAGCATGATTTAGAAAGACTGAGACACCCCACAGCTCATCCGCCCTTGGTGATTCGTGAACCACAAGAGCAAGGTATGGACATGATTCAACTGAGATCATCCTTTCAAGAACCACCACGGAGGAGACATGAGAAAGACCCCATCGGCCCATCATCATCTCTGCCAAGGAGATCTTAATGCCTCGCCAACAATTAATCCTCCGTCTCATCCACTCAACACTAATACATATGAGTGTGCAAAGGTACTCCAACAATCCATTGTCTATACAATTGCATGTTTCCTTTAAATTTTTTGTTTTTGGTTGATTGTTTTTAAAGTCACTCTCACGATTTAGAATTCACCGAGATGGTGAAGTTTAAGTTCGGGGAGGGGCTTAGTACTAACAAGCTTTTTTTTTTTTTGTTTCCTTTTGATCATACTTGAGTCATGCATTGTGAATATCTAAGATTTGAGAAAATTTCAAAAAAAATTGAAACTTTTTCGAAAAAACCAAAAAGATTTCTCTTTGTTTTCAAAGTTTCTCATATAGTTTGCAACCATTTGTGTATAGTAAGGAAATTAGAAGCATATAGGATCATATTGCATATGGAACAATGATAGGATTGCCTTGTTAGTTAAGTTTATCTTAATGACAAATGCCTTCATTAGATATACAATAATGCTTAGACCACTTTGAATTCAATTAAAAATCCATCTTTCGAATTAACCTCTTGGAATCTTAGGTAAATGGTGAAACTTGTTATCTTTAAAGGCCAATCTCAACTAAGTGAACTGATAACATCATAAATTTATTACTTTTCCTTTAGATTTTATTATGTTTTCTTTGTCTTTTTAATCAATTATCAACAGTTAGAAGTAGTTTTCTTCTATATGTGGTATTTCAAGTCATTTCAGGTCAACCAATGATATATGGAGCTTTGTGGAGCAAATTGGAGCAAAGTCAGTTCTGGACAATTTCCGAGCATCAGAATTATCATCCGAGATGAAAGCCTTGCCCTCAATGAATTTTGATGAAATTTGGACAGGAGACAGAGAATTGAATTAGTTTTCTTACCAAGGTGGTTTTGCTTCATTTGTAGTAGTAGACAAAGAGTCACACTAATATTACTAAAGTCTGGTCCAGTTGCCTCGCAAATGAAGGATGTGTAGAAAAGCCAAAATAAAGGGAAGACCATTTAGGTTTCAAACCAGACATTCTCCAGACTCAAATAGATCCATTCCAAGCCTTAATGCCCAAGAGCACACTTTATGACCGGTTTAGAGGCCTTCAAGGCCCGGTTTACACTTTATGCCCGATTTAGAGGCCTTTATTCTCCAGACTCAAATGGATCTTTATACGAAACCAAAAATTTAGAGGCCTTAAAGGCCCAGTTTCACACTTTTGACCTAATGAAGAAACGTATTATAAGTAGTTGCTTTTAACTTTTGTTTTGGAGAAGGTTGTTTAGGTTTTTGATCAAATAATTACCTAAGGATGCAGGGACAACACCCTCTGGGGTCATGCCCCTTGTAGCCTCCTAAGGATCTGTCTCATCCCAATACATCCATATGTCTTTCATCATTCAGTTTTATCTATCATTCTCCCTTTGATTTGTTATCAATGCTTGCTGCCATGATTGATTTCGTGTTTACATGTTTTTAATCTATTAGTTTGCTTGTTAGACAATAGATTACAAGTATTCAATGAGCTTACTTGAATAGGATTATTAGTCGATTAGGTTTTATCAATAACGTTATCACCTTTATTCATTCGTTAATGTTATTCCCTTACGATAGCTGGTACAGGAATAGATCTATGGTGGTACCTATTCCAAAAGCTTGTCTTACCGCTGGATCTAGTATTTGGTGAGCCTTTCTAAGTAGGCTTCAAAAGTAAATTGAATTTAGAATCGTGAACAATCAGTCTTGATTGTTTTTATGGATGCTAGTTATTTTAATACCATTCGAAAGTCTAGGTTATTTGATAATTAGTATAGAATCCCGAATCTAAAAAGTGGAGAGGATTTACCTTAGTGGTTGTGTTCCAGATCAAAACTTAATGCCCCTAGTCGTTTTAGCTCCTACTTGTTTACTTTAACTTTATATTGTCTGATGCATATATTTTCATTGATCTATCCTTTGTAAATAAGCATGTAGAGTAGGTTCATATGCATAAATAAAACAATAAAAACCAAATAAAAACAGTGAAAACACCCTTGCATATTTTTTTTTTCTTAGCGTAGTCCAAAATCATATAGGTTCTTAGTGTGACTGTTAGTCCCTGTGGATTCAATCCGTAAGTATTATTGTCGATGATGTACACTTGCAGCTAGGTTTTAACTGGGATAAAACTTGACCCCACATCAAGTTTATGGCGCCGTTTTCGGGGACTATTTATGTTTGCGTTAGGATTTATATCTAAGATTAAGTCTAGGAAAACTTTTCTTTCTTTCTTTCTCTTTCTTTGCAAATTTCGACTTCTTTGTAAAAAATCGGTATTCTTGTAAAAATTTCGGTTTTCTTTTTCTTCGAACTTATTTTAATTTTTTTTACGGTTTTAACAAATTGGATTTAGATTAATTTTCTAATAATTTTGTGCTTCCTTTTATTTTGTAGATAAGAACACTTGGATTTTCTTTTTCCTACTAGGAATATGATTTTTTCATCATACTAACCTATTTGATTGTTTCTCTTGTGTTTCTCAGCGAAAATACAAAGAACCAAAGCCTAAAAATCGAAAACCTAAGCCTCTCTACATCCATGGACGAAAAATTTGAAGGATTTAGCTACCCTAATCCACACTCACTCGAATCCATGGATGATACTTTGTATTACCGTCATGCCTATGAGCCTGAGAGAGAGTATGTTGAGCCAAGAGATCAACTTCATGGAAAACGTAATTGGAGGAGAAGTACAAGCCACAAATCCACTCAAGGAGGATGGTATCTTGACTCAGTACCGCTGGAAAACTCATATGAACCCCAGCAAAAAAGACCTACGCTTCAAAACCCTGAAGAGAGATCCCTGAACTAAAATCTTTACAGCTTTCTTCCCCATGAGAAATTGCGATATCTCCCACGTCCTAGTCCTCAAAGGAAGAGATATCATGTTCATTAACTCATCCTCCAAGTCCCTACACCTATTAAGTCTCTGGATCTCAAGGTCAAGAACCTCACATAGCAACTCCAAGAGATTCAAATCGATATGGAGCAGAAAATCTATACTACTATAGATAATCAATATTTTTCCTTTGAGGAGAGAATTGAGAAGCTTGAACTCGCTGTTCAAGGCCTAAACATGAGTCTAAGTCACATAGAAGCCGCTGTCCAAGAGCTATTCGACACTCGTTCCCCACGAAATTCGACACAAAACCAAGGAGAAGCTGAAAATCGCCTTGAAGAGAGGAAGATCGTGAAATCTATAGACAAAAGACTTGAGTCTTTGGCTAAGGACGTGAAGGTAATGAGAGATTAATTCTCTATCGACTTTTAATCCCAACTAAACTCTAAACCTCAAGTATAAGACTAGTAGTTGTAGTAATGGGTTATCGAATCCACAAGGAGCAAACCTTTCACACAATTAGCTCTAAATATGAGTTCAGTAATCTAAGCCTAAAATAGATAGTGGTTTGAGCAATTCAAATAACAAAACAAGCAAAGCTAATTAGAAATGTAAAAGCAAGCAATGAAAGTACTAAGTGAGATGGGATGGAAAATTTGAGAAATGTGATTCATGGGCAAGGCGATCGATTAGGTAAACTAATTATGACTAAGATGCAAGGGTCAACAATAAAAACGCCATCCAAGGGCAAGGCAAGAGCTCAATTGGTTAACTCCCGTGATACTAATTGATGCAACCCTGGATCTTCTGAAAAAGAGATCTGAACTTTTCTTTTGTGTTTTTTTTTTTTTTATTTTCTGATTTTTATGAGAAGAAGGGGTGAAAAGAAGAGAAGGATGGATTTTTCAGATATTGGTAGATGGATAGAAGGTATCTTTGGATCAGGAAGACTGAACTCCTTTTAGGATCTCAAAAACGCAACTATTAGAGAATGAACTCTGCAGTTGTAGGGTTGTTCTAAGCTGAACAAAAGCTCTCAATCACTGAGAAGGAAGAAACAAAGGTTTCTGAAA
>OVAN01003850.1:10038-27638 GCA_900406275.1 Anastatica hierochuntica
CAATGTCTGTAGAATACAGCTTAAATAAGTCTAATTTTCATAGGGTTCCACGAAAATAAACCATAAAATAAACCTAATTTTTGTCTAAATAAACCATAAATTATTACAACCTAAATCTAAAACCCAATGCTAAACCGAAAGCTGTAAACCGACGAGCTGNGTTTACAATGTCTGTAGAATACAGCTTAAAGAAGTCTAATTTTCATAGGGTTCCACGAAAATAAACCATAAAATAAACCTAATTTTTGTCTAAATAAACCATAAATTATTACAACCTAAATCTAAAANTTTCGAAAATTCATAACTAATTATTCCCAGCATCTTTTCAAATGATTCCACTTCTAATAGCTTGCCTGATGGCTTAAGAATCTAAAACATTTTGAATCGTAGCTTGAAAATCTCTGGTTTGGTCTCAGTTCCCTTCGGAGTGATGACATGTCTGTTCTGCGAAAATCCTGAATCACCCAGATTGTAAGCTCCATAACTCTCAGGTCTTTAATGTCGTTGTGATGGGACCAATTTCTAAAGATGCTCTGATGAGTAAGATTTCCAGAACTATCAAGCTCGTTGCCAAATTTCATTTTGTCGGAAAGATATGCTACTTTGAACGCTCCTACGTCAAAACTGTTTTCCAGGCAGCTTATTCGGTTTGCTTGTTGTCTAAGGGATAAGCTGGTCATGATTGCATCACTAATCCATTTGACAAACTGTAAATTAATTCAATCTCCCGATAGTGATCTAAAGTATATCAATCATTAAAAATAAACCAAAACGCCCACTAAACATCTTGATCATCTATTCCCATAGGGCAAGTATGTTTAGCAATCCTACGGTTCTCTTAGGCATTTCATCAAACACCTTCCAGGTATGAAAGCCTTAAGTTCTAGAAACTGAATGATCAAATTAAATCTAGCATTAAATGCTCCTTAATCATGTGAATCTAATAGGATCTAACCCTTTGCAATCTAAATCAATACTTAGATCTTCACTAATCCACCTAACCAATAAACCACTAATGAAACTACTCACTAATCATAACTCTAAAACATGTATGAACATGATCTAAAACCATAATCATGATGAGAAAGAGAGATGAGATAGAAAAGATAAATACTTTTAAATTGTAATCAAAGATTCAACAAAGATCAATGTTTTGATCTACAACTTCAAGAGAAAAGGAAAATTTAGGGTTCATCAAGTAGCAAAGAGTAGTATTTATACTAAAGGGGAAGCGGTTCGGGTCGGCCAGGAACAAACTGGGTCGAAACATGGATTTTGTTTGATTGCAGGTACGGCTGGCGGTCTGGGAGGCTATTGCAGACCGCCAGCCAGAGCTTGATAAACTGCCAGGCATGAGTTGGAGGGGGGTTGGCGGTCAGCCTGGGTGTTGTAGACCACCAGTCAGAGCTTGATGGACCGCCAGGGTTGGCTAGAGAAGAGGCTAGCGGTCTGGATGGCTGTTGTGGACCGCCAGCCAGACTGGCCTACCCCACCAGCTCTCTTGATTGGTGCTTAATCACTTCTGTTTCTACTTCCGAGTCCCCTAATTCATCTTTTTATGCCAAGGTAACCTGAAATGTGATGGAAAAGAGGAGAAGAATGTATAAATGCAACTCCTAAGACTTCTATATGATACCTCCTTATTAAAACTCAGAAAACTACTTTAATCGATCTAAAAAGACTAAAATACAAGGAAAACTCTACTAAATCCTAGGTTATAATATGCAAAATGTGGTAACATCAAATGGCCAAGCAAAAGAGCTGTTCTTCGGATTTTAGAGTCTTAAATTTAAGGATAAAAAGGTTCAAGGAAGAAAAGGATGAAAGGACTAAAGAGGCGGAAGATAGTTTGGAAGAATCGGTGTCTAGAGCCAATGGAATGAACAAGAAGATGTACGATGACCAGAAAGAGGACAAGGAAAGTACGGGAAGAATGGACCACAAAACCTCTAAGATTCGTGATATCAAGATCAATGTTGATCTCCAAAGCTCTCATCTTAAAGATATTGAGAAGAAACAAGTGGAGAATGAAGAAAACCCCACTAAGTTCGTCACTAAGCCTAATGACCTCAAGGGAAAGGTCCTAGCTTTTCATTTCCAGTCTTTGGACAATCAAAGCTCACCCCAAGGAGTAGGATCACGCACACCCTTCAAGAAGACACCAAGAATCTGAGTTACTCAACCGAAATATAGGCCTTGGTTTTGAGTACAAAAGTGACAACGTCAACTTGAGATCAAGAGAAGCAAACTCCTCCCATTCATAGGAGAATTGGGAAGTATTTATCAAGATATCTCAAGACTTACCAGCTAATATGACGTTTGATAGATCATGGGCCACTAAAAAGGAGCTCAAGAAGTGTCTTGAGTACGAAAAACAAGACTTAGAACGCATAGAAGGCATGTTCAACAACATCAAGGATCCCAACAGGCGTTACACCACACTTCTAACATCGGAAGACCCAAGACTCTTTCTAATTAATTGTTCCATAATAAAAAGAAAAGTTTTTTTGGACGCTCTATGCAATTCCAAAGCTGGAGTAAACCTCATGCCAGCGCATATTGCTGTGCGGCT
The DNA here is from genome assembly GCA_900406275.1 of Anastatica hierochuntica. NCBI lineage: Eukaryota > Viridiplantae > Streptophyta > Magnoliopsida > Brassicales > Brassicaceae > Anastatica > Anastatica hierochuntica. Next base: position 12,611 of record OVAN01003850.1, read on the forward strand.
TGGTTTCACAAACTTCAAGACTTTGGAGATGTGTATCGTCTTCGCTGATGGATCAATAAGAAGACATGTAAGATCATTATGTGGTATCTAAGTAAGAATCAATAACGCTCTTGTGCCTACTGACTTTTAGGTTGTTGACGTAGTGAAGAAGCATTCGTAGGGTTTAACACTTGGAAGAGGCTTTCTTGCAACCGTAGGAGCTGTCATTAACTAGCCAAATGGAAAAATGCACTTCACTGATGTTGATAAGGACCTGTTGCACGATTGTTTTTCCAAACAAAAGACAACAAAGCTTTAAAATTTATAAGCTCGTTTCCTAAGAATCACACAATCCGCAAGTGCATGGATATGCTATTGTAGTACTTTGGGGTCGAACCAAAAGGAGCAAACCTTAGCTCGATAAGTTTAAACTTTAAGAATAAACAAGCGTTCTTAATCTAAGCGAATAGAAATGGGGGGTTTTGGTTTTTGTGATTAAAGGAAATAAATCAAGGAAACATAAGTAGGCAAGGAGAGTAAAGCATAAATCATATGAGAGAAGAGAGAAAGTAAAACATAAAGCATAAAGTAAATCATATGTGACTAAGCCCAATTTACTAACCACAAATCGTCTCAAATCTACCCTCCCCAAGATCCAAGAAAAGACTACTCAGACATCATATGAGAGGAGAGAAAAGATGAGAAATATAAACATGATTTAATAGATAAAAGATTTGAGATACAAGAGAGACTCTTGGTCTAAAGATCAAGAGAATCAACTTAGAAAATAAATAAAAGTTCTTAAAAGTTGAGAAAAGAGTAGTTGTTATGTTCTTGGAGGCTAAGGGGGGTATTTATACTAAAACGGGGAGAGACGTAGCCCTAAAAAGTGTCTTTTTCACGTCAACGCTACGCAGCATCGACCCAAGGTGATCCAGCATCAACCCCTGGGTCTATGCTAGGTCTTCGTGACTGCTTGTAGTGTCTTCTTTCATCGTTTGAGTGCTCCAATCATTCCCATCTTCTTCCATATCGCTTGGCTCCTCTTTTCCTTGATTCCTTAGCTCCAAATCCAAATGAGTTTACCTCTAGAGCCTCCACAAATCCATCTCAAAGTTGCACCTACAAATGCAAAGAAAGTGGTATGCAAATTCAATATGATCCTAAACTAGACTCTACACTTAAACTAATGCATTCTAATACATCAAAATATGCATGAAAATATGTACACATCAACATCCCCGAACTTTCGCTTTGCTTGTCCTCAAGCAAACAACAAAGATCAAACCCGAAAATGAGGTTTGCAAGTGGGAACTCAAAACCAAGATAGGAAAAGTAATGCCTTATACCCAATGGCCTCAAAACAAGTAAAATGGTGCAAAGATACTCTAAGAGCCTAAGTACTTCCTCATGATCATCACAAAACCAAATCTTAGAATCTAAGCTAAGCATCCATAGACTATCTCATCGCCAATTCCTTTTTACATTCAATTAAGCTAAGGCGTGAGTTCTTTACTTATGGGCAATGCATCTTATCCATTCGTTTTGGAGTTCTAAGAAGGGTTTTAATGTAAAGAAGTGTGAAAAGAAGAGGGTTCTCTTGATTTTAAGTGGTTTTCTAAAACAAAGTAGTGCAAGACAATAAGAAAAAACAAGCTGGTAGCCGAACAATTTACGCATACAAAGAATTTTCTTCCTCTAATTGTTCCCACCCCATTGCTTCCTAAGGATCTAGACACTTATTTGATATAATTACCCATCCTAACTCTAGAAACCATAAGCTTTTATTGAACCAAACTCATTCATTCTTTTTCTTTCTTTTTGTAGACAACTAGAGATTCTTAAACTTTTAAACTTCTAAGCTACTAACTTCTTTTGAATTTAAGAGCCACTAACTAATCACTTGGAATCTTTCTTTATTTTTATTTTTAAAGGTGGACTCTCTAAGCTATTAGTTTCTAAGGTTAGAGCTTAAACTTATAACTAATCTCTAGTGCCTTTTTCTTTCACTTCTTTTTCTTATCTTTTTTTCGATTTTTCCTTCTTTTCTTTTTCTTATTGAAACAACCTAGGATCATATAAGCACTAAGAAACATCAACTTGACTCAATACTCACTAACCATTCCCAAGACTTAAGCAAACCTAAAACGACAAAGATTTCCCCTCCTATAGCTCTAGTTAGCCTTAAAGTTAGGCTAACTCTAAGGAAGTATCCTCTTTGTCGTGCAACTTCAGTTCACGCGGGATTTTTCCCGTGTGTGCACTTTCCTAAAGAGGCTTCACATATCGAAATAATAGAGTGTTTTGAAGGAAAGGTTTAAGGGTTAACAAGGGTCGGCTACTACTCTAAAGATGAGAGTAGCCATTTGAACAAAGATAGAGTGGTAAAAGATGGTTAAAACATAGCTCAAATGTAGTGATTTCCAAGGTCAAGTATGAAAAAGCCCATAAGCAAGATTCTAGAATTCATTAAAAAGCCATCTTAGATAGGAATTGACTCAAGAGATACTCTACTTCAACATTAGCAAAGACCTTTAAGTTGTCAATTCCGATCAAGGATTTTCCTAAGACAAAAAGAGATCTAGACAACATCTTACTTCTAGTGAGGGCATTATTCATTAAGCAAAACTTATCTATCTATGAGGTAGTATCATCATTGTTCCCTATTCAAAATGCAATCATATATGCTCCTACAAACTAAGTATTCACAAATGTATGCAGTCTATATATAAAGCTTTGGGAATCGTTTTGGATTTTTTGAAATGTTTTTCAATTTTTTTGGTTTTTTTATAAATCATAACTATCTACAATGCAAGACTCTCAATATGCATTAAAAGAAAACAATAAAACTAAAAATAAAATTAGTACTAAGTCCCACCCCCTGACTTAAACTTCACCGTCTCGGTGAATTTTAAACCGCGAGAATGACTCATTAAAAACGCATATATAAAAAGAAAATATGCAATGGTATATACAAGGGATTGTAGGTGTATCTTGTTACAACTCATATGTATGAGTGTATTGATTGATCGATGGATGGCTCAGGGTCTTTGTTATGAGGTCATTGGTGGTATTATTGTTTGCTTCGTCCATGTTGGGTAAAATGGTTTCATATCTTGTTGCGGTGACGCCATTTGTTTGGGTTCTACACTTAAGAATGTGGCAAAGTGAGTTTTAAAGATTAAAGACCATAATGAGAAAGCAAAAGGGTTAGCCTTGAAATGGAATTATCAATTAAGCACAAACATGTCCATGATCCAATCAACTATCCCAAGCTAACTCATTAACCCAAATGCATCATACTTAGTTAGAACCAATATGTCACCATATTATGCAATGAAATTCTCGACCATTAAGGTTAAAACATGCATTTGATTTTTCACTTCTCAAACTAATGGCTCTTGCTCAATTGCTTTCTAAACTACCACGTTCAAAATCCAAATGACACCTTTCAAAGATCCAAATTTAGACATGATGTATATTTAATATAATATCTCCAAATTTATTGTCAGGGATAAAACTTAAAGTACTAATTGATAGTATGCTCAACAAACCAAGTATTCAAATAAACATCACAATTCAAGTCATGGAAGAATCAAAAATCAATTTTCTTTTTAACGTTTCATAAAGATCAAAATTTCAAGAGAGGAAGGACATCTCTAAAATTTCTCCAAATTAAGAAAGTGATACATGATTCTAAGCATATCTAGCACTCATTGCACATATGAACCAACAAATTAAAGTTTTCCCAAAAATTGAAAATTCAAGCACTATTCACTTCAAGAACACATTTTTGATTCATACATTTCTAGTTGTTTCCAATTGATTCTATCCCATAAAATCTTTACAACTAAGCTCTTTCTACTCAAGAATTCCACAAAACATCAATAAATCCTCATACCTATAGAAATCAAAAATTTCAAGAGAATTGAGAGGGTTTTGAAATTTTCATACCTTGTTCTTGATGTTGAAAGAGAATGGAATGTAGAAAAGATCTTGAATGCAAAAAAAAGAATCAAAAACTCTAAAACTTTTACACAAGTTCTCTCTCAAAAATCAAAACTTTCTCCTTGCATATGAACAAGAAGAAATTCAATGGTGATGATGAGAGGAGAGAGAAAAGAGAGTGTGAAAAGTAGTGGTTAAGAGTGAAAGTGTAGAAAGTTATTTGCAAATTGGTCCCTTGGTTTCCAAAATACTTGATTTACTTGAAAACTTTTGCAAAATAACCCAAAATTTGAAATTAAAATTTAGGGGAAAATTTTTTTCTTGAATTTGTGAAAATTAGGACCAAAGTTTTGTAACTGAATCAAAGTTATTAAGTTTTCCTAAAACAAGATTTTGCAAAATCACTCTTGAAGATGTTTTAAAACGGTGAAATGCAAATGAAATGCTTGAATTCAAGGGAACTTACCTTAGCCAAAGGAATGCATCTCAAAATCAAGTCATGGTGACTTGTTGGAAGTGTTAATTCCATTCTCTTTCTCGGCATTTGATTCTTGCTTCGAATAGTTCTCCTTTGATACCTAAGCTTGAGCAAACGAATGAATTTGGAACAACGTTATCCCAAGATATATCACAATTATTGAATTGAAAAGTTTGAAAATTAAAGAAATAAAACGAAATATGTACAAAGAATACACATGACATTGCCTCTCAAGTGTGCTTGTTTAAGGTCTTTAGCTTGACCATTGCTCTCTTCCTTAGTTGGGGAAGGTTTGGATCATCTTGTAGAAGATTGATCCTTCTTGCTTCATTTTGCCCTTGCAATTAAGCACCTTTTTCGGTTGTGTCGCCATCATCTTCATCAAAGAACCACCCATAGATTTAACTCATCCTCACTTCTTCGAAGAACATCTCATTGCAATTACCCATGACTTTGCTCTTCTCAAGATAGATTGCACATAAGTATCTATCATAGGATAATGTCAAGTATTAGTAGACTCTTGGATCAACCTTGTTGAGAGCTACCATACTTCTTTCAAAGTCTATTCTAGCTCTGGTAGTTGCAAGGAAGGGTGTTCCTTAGATTAGGGGAAATCTAATTGGATGCTTCATTTCTATCACCCATAAGTCTGTTGGGATTGTGCATTTCCCAATCTTCAAAGGATAATTTGGTATAAATCCACTTGGCTTCTTGATTGATGAATCCCCTAACATGATAAGAGACTTATTCTTCTCCATCCTCTTGATACCATATTTTCTCACTAGTTCTAGAGAGATCATATCATTAGAAGATCTGGTATCTACTAAAGTCTTTTCCTCGAAGATTTCTTCTAGCAAGCAAGTTATTGTGAACCTTCCAGGATGTGTATTCTTAGGAATGACGTTATGATCGGTATTGGTCTTTGGTATTTCGTGCATCTTTATCACTTCGTCAACAACTTACTTAGTAGAGAGGACACTTTTGATGAATAAGATGTGATCTGGAAGCTTTGACACTTCTTCATTTATGGGAAACAAAAGCCCAATATCCATCAATTCCGTACGGACCTTTGAAAGGACTTTATTTTGAGCTCAAGTGTAGGACCGAGAAGGATTTGGAAATTCTTCATATGTCTCATTCACAACCTTGGAAGATTCTTTTTCATTTACCTCCTTAACCTTTACAACAACAAGACTCTCTTCTTTCCTCTTGAGTTTGCCATCTTTCTACCCATCTCCTTGTGAGATCTGTTCTATTGGTCCCCTATCACAATCCTTTGTTGGAACTTCCTCACAAGAAAGCATTGAAGATACTAGATAGCTCCTTAATAGCAATTTTAGTTCATCCTTTTGAGCAATGATCTTCTTAATCTCCTCGTTGAACTTTGGATCGTTCTTAGCTTTTTCCAACATAGGATGTTTGTCCTCAAAATTGGTAACGAACGCATGCATCTCACGAAATTTGTAAATAGGTATCTCGTTGGATTCTTCGTGAAAGATTGGAGGTAGCTCATATATAGGTGTGTTCACACTGGAATCCTCTTGTGAACTCTCCTCCTTTGAGGTCGTGTGATGACTCTTCTCCTTAGGCGTAGGTGCTTCTTCTTCGGTTTGGTTCTCTTTGTTGGGTAGAGAGGTTTCAACAATGATCTCTTATTGTTCTACACCCAAAGCTTCCTCATAATGGAGGCAAGGTTGTGTCTCTTCCTCCTTGGGCTTCTCATTCAAACCTTGTTCCACATGGTCTTCACATTCATTAACATCATACTCATCAAATATTGGTTCTCCCATATCAAAGTATTGATCATCAATGATGAACCCGGTTGTAGCTTCTTCATCATACCTCACAAATAAATCTTCATAAATCTTACATCCAAGAAGTTCTTAAAACTCTCTTACGGAATTCTCGGCTTCAAGGAAGAAGATATCCTTAGGTTGATGTGTGGACGCCATATTGATTGACTCCATTCCTTTTGTGAATGTTGTACCTGGAAAGGAATAACAAACAGGTAGTAAGATAGTTAGTAATAAATAAAAATAAAGCTTAATCTTGAGAGTAGCTGAAATCTTAAAGGAAAACCAACTTGTTGCGCAATTGTTTTTGCAAACAAAAGACAACGAAGCTTTAAAATTTATAAGCCTGTTTCCTAACAATCACACAATTCTGCAAGTGCACGGATGTGCTATTGTAGTACTTTGGGGTCGAACCACAAAAGAGCAAACCTTAGCTAGATAAGTTTAAACTTTAAGAATAAACAAGCGTTCCTAATCTAAGAGAATAGAAAAAGGGGTTTTGGTTTTTGTGAATAAAGGAAATAAAATCAAGGAAACATAAGTAGGCAAAGAAAGTAAAGCATAAAGTATAAACTAAAATAAATACGCAAGTAAAGTCAATAAGATAAAGATGGATCTGGGGACTATGGTTATAGGTTCGGGTTCAATCTAGAGATGTGATGGACTTTGGTAAGGCTTTATTAGAGGATCAAAGCTACTCATAGACCAAGGATACCTCTATAATCGATCAACCCACTCTCGTGACGGAGATCTATTCACTTATACACACTAAAAGGCTCAACACTCGTTCGTTGCCTATCTAAACATTCATGTGAGTCTCAAGTCCTTTTATCCATTTAACACCTTGGTGTCCCTTTGGGCAAACTACTCTCATAGCTCAAGGTGAAAAACATAGATCTAGTTCTTACAAACATTTCATCGAACACTTTCTAGGTGTCAATGAGCAAGCAAATAACTATGTAGAACTAAATTATGTCTAGTAGGAATCTATGCCAAGATCTAGCTTAATCATCCATCACAACCCTAGATCTATCCCTAGCCTAGTCAATGATCCTATTTAGTAGCTAGGTAATGGTGTAACAAGAGAAATCAACAAGAACTTAACCTCATGACTATGGAATCAAAGCTTGAACTAATACCACTCTCATGGCTAAAAGTCATAATTGGAAGCTAACATATTTCACTCAACTCTCGTTTGTTGTGATCATTTAGCAATCAATCATTAAAAATCATTCCACTTTTTCACCAAACTACCTAACTATCAACTCCCATTGGCTAAGCTATGTTTGACATACTTTAGGCTCTCCTAGACATTTCATCGAACACTTCTTTGGCGTGAAATGTATACATGTCAATATCTAGTTTTTATCCTAGATGTAGCATAGATCAAAGTCCTATCTATCACTAAACACCCTTTCCTAACGACAAATTATCTCAAATCTACCATCCCCACGATCCAAGAAAAGATTACTCACACATCATATGAGAGAAGAGAGAAAAGATGAGAAATATAAACATGATATAATAGATAAAATATTTGAGATACAAGAGAGACTCTTGATCTAAAGATTAAGAGAATCAACTTAGAACATATATAAAAGTGCTTAGAAAGTTGAAAAAAGAGTGGTTGTTATGTTCTTGGAGGCTAAGGGGGGTATTTATACCAAAAGGGGGAGGGAGGAAGCACTAAAAAGGGTCTTTTTCACGTCAACGGTACGCAGCATCAAATCAAGGTGATCCAACATCGACCCCAGGTGAACCTGCATCGACCCATGGGTCGATGCTAGGTCTCCTTGACAACTTGTAGTGTCTTCTTTCATCCTTTGAGTGCTCTAATTGTTCCCATCTTCTCCCATATCATTTGGCTCCTCTTTTCCTTGATTCCTTAGCTCCAAATCCACCTGGAATTCACCTCTAGAGCCTCCATAAATCCATCTCAAAGTTGCACCTACAAATGCAAAGAAAGTGGTATGCAAATGCAATATGCTCCTAAACTAGACTCTAGACTTAAACTAATGCATTCTAAGACTTATATGCAATATTCACAACCTAAATGTTGATGGAACTAAGCTAAAATACATCAAAATATGCATGAAAATATTTACACATCAGGACCTTTACTTCCAGATAGCACCTCATGGGTATCCAACAATAGAGGTTAGAAGCCCTGAACCGATAAGAACGGTTGCATTGGAAGTAGAAGCACAAGAACAAGAAGAGGTTTCATCTCAAGGATCAACAACATGAGGATGGAGATTTAATACTCCACTGAGGCTTCCTCACGTCTAAAATTTCGCAGGAGTAAAGCTAATTGACTTCAAACAAGCGGTATATGGGAGGTAACCCATACGTTTTACCTCTTTCAGTTTTACTTTATTTTGATTTTTAGACTTTGATCTTAGGAAAAAGTTGTTTAATTTGGTGTTATAAGTTTTAATAAATGTATCTAAAATTTTAATTCTTTGATTTTCATAGGAAATTACTTTGGAATGGAAGAAAATTGGAGAAAATTCGATCGGGGCATGTTCTGGTCGTTTGAGCCGTAATAAAGGATCTCGCCAAAACAACGCACCGACCAGTTATAGGAGCACAAACACCTGGTCCCAAGAAGCTCCCAGCACTAGTCCATGGATTCCCACGACTGACCGCTTGGGCAAAACAAGCCGCTGACCAGTGGCAGGCGCTATGTGTCTCAAACTGTTGAGGCTTTCGCCTCTCACAACTGGCCGCATGGACAGTGGTGTCCAACACCGGTCCTTGCCAGTTCGCCACCCGTTCACTGGCTGTCTTGATCCTTACACGATCCTGACCACCCATTTCCACATCCCGACCATCCCATTCCCCATCCGGACGTGTTTTTGGCCGAGAAAACATTACCGAACGTCCAATTTTCACATTTTCTTGGCTAGATCATGCATAAACTCAAAACTTTCAAGGTAACCAAATAAACTTAACATTTATATACCATTTTATTGTGATTTTCATGATTGGAACCTCAAGAATGTTGAGAATTAAATCAACAAGTATGTAATTAATCTTAGTCATACTTGTTTAGATTTAATTCAAGATAAATCTAAAAGAATAAAGAAGAAGGAATCGCTGGGAGCATGGTCTAAACCCAAATGAGGAAAGATCACATGCAAAGGAATAAGGGAAGCAAGCATGACATGTCTCTTTAACCCTTGGTAGCCGTTGGGAAGGCTCCAAACACAAGCCACACTTTGATTTAATTCTTGTACTATGTAGTTTGAATCTACTCTTATTTTATTTCTTTAGTTCTTTTACTTAAGAGAAAAATTTTTATCACTTTAACTTTACGGAATAAGATACTAAAATTGTTCCAAGTCTCTCTTTCTCTCTCAGTATGAAGAAACACTTCTCCCTCTTTCTCGTCTCATTCTCATGATTCTTCTACTAAAATCACTATAATTCTTTCTTAATTATTTCATGGTATTAGAGCTTTATGCTCAATTCTCTCTAAATCTTCTCAACATACTCTCAAATTCTTTTCTCAATTCCAGAAAATACTTCCTCATATTTTTCTGGTTTTAGCCAAACTCTTCTCTCCTCAAATTCTTCAATTTTAAACTCTCTAGTCAAGAAGCTATGGAACATTCTAAGCAAGTGATGATTCCGGTGACCCTTAAGGGCCCTAACTACCTCCTTTGGTAATGGTTAACCAAAGAAAATTTAATCAGAAAAGGGTTTTGGAAGTATTTTAACGAAGGAGCAACTCCAAAGACTACCACTCAAGAAAAATAGATGACCTTTGTGGAAATGGAAAAATGGGCTCAAGAAAATCAATGGGTGCTTTATATTCTCCAAATTTCACTAGAAGCATCCATACTAGAAGCATACTCCTATTGTGAAAGTGCAAAGGAGTTTATGGGATACTCTCAAAAAGGTGTATGACAATACATCTAATCTTAGCCGAGTTTTTGAAGTAAAAAGAGCCATCAACAACCTTAGCCAAGAAGGTATGGCATTCACTCAACACTTTTGAAATTTAGATCTCTTTGGGCCAAACTAGAAATGCTTAGACCAAGCACCATGGATCCCACTATTCTTAATGAAAGGCGTGAGCAAGAAAAAGTATTTAGTCTCCTCTTGACTTTGAGCTCATCATACAATGATATAATCAAACACATCTTGATGATGGTTGTTCTCAAATTCAATAGGAGTAAGGTTCTCTTGGTCTATTTGGATGCAAAGGAGAAATAATGTTGTCTAACAAAGCACAAGGGAGCTACGACCAAGGTCATAAGACATGCCAAAACCACCGCCAAGGCAACAACAAAGGGGCAACTCATGGCCAAGGGTCTTACAAGAAGTGTGAGCATTGCAAGAGAATGGGTCATACCAAGGAAGGTGGTTGGATTCTCTACCCATATCTACAGCCTAAGGAAAATAGATACAAGACTCAGAGAGCACACTACTCAACTCAAACTAATGAGGAGTCGGCGGCTAGTTCACACACTCACGGCAATTAGGGGAAACTCAAAGCATTGACGACTTCAATGATGAATGCTCAAGCCGAAATGGTGAAAAATCAGACTCGGATGCCTTAATCAAAGCACTCAAAGAAACCTATGATAATATGTATGGTAAAACCTTTCTTGCATCTAATATTACTAAACCTTTGATAGTAGATTCTGGTGCATTTCATCATATGAGTGGTGATAAGAGCTTGATTAAGGATCTAAAACCTGCATTAGGAAGTGTTATAGTGGCTAATGGTCATGGGATTCCAATTAAATGCAAAGGAATTCTTAGTTTATTTGATAAAGAATCTAAAGCATTATATTTCCCTAGTTTTACATCTAACGTACTATCGGTCAAGAAGGTCACAAATGACCTCAATTGCAACATTGTATTTGGTCCTAATGATGTTCATTTTCAGGATATTAAATCAAGTAATGCATAGGGCAAAGGAAGAACCAAGGATGGCTTGTACATGCTTGAAGATACCAAGCCATTGTCCAATTTTTCTTATGCTTTCAAATTTATGTGACTAACCATTTTAATGTCAAGATTAAGATTTTTATATCGGACAATGGCAGAGAATACATTAGCAACTCATTCAAAATGCACCTCAAGAAACATGGAATTCTTCGCCAAATAAGTTGTCCTTATACTCCACAACAAAATAAAGTTGCCGAGAGAAAGAATCACTACAAAAAACTGTCGATTTGGGACTGCAATTTGCGACTACAAAAATAGTCACAAAATTTGAGGCCACGTTGTGACTAATTAACGATTGCATACCAAGCCGACGTAAAATAGTCGCAAAATTACGACTACATCAAACAGTCTGGAAAACGTTGCAAATTAGCGAGTAAACAGCTACTACATAAAGATAAACCAAATGTCGTCACAAACTAATCGCAAAAGTGCGACTGTTTTCTGACAATATCTCGCTGTTGCAAAATTAGTCATATAGTAGTTGCAAATTTGCGAGTGTTTCGTAACTAAAATATTCTGTTACACTTAAGTTGCAAAATGGTTAGAAGATTGGTAGGTAACACCCTTTGAAAATGATGGAGAAAGTAGGTGTACAAAACTTTGGCGACGACTGATTTTGGTCGCAAAGTTGTCTTAAATTATTAGGAAAATAGTTGTAAATTTGTGATTGCTTTCTTGTAGTCGCAAAAAAGTGACAATTATTTTGTCTATGTATAGCGAATGACCCTCCCTCCATTTGTAATTAACTTACTACTTCGTATACACCTCACACAATGGAAGAAAAAAAACACAGAAAAAATGTGGAATTTTTCTCGGGATTGGATGTATAATCGGATTGATCCCCGAACACAAAATATCTCGAGTGAGTTCATGGTAGGTGTTGATCATTTCATGAATTTTGCAAGTAGCCAGTCTATCGCACAAAGTAGTGTAGGTAAGTTCTATAATCCATGTATGAAATGTCAAAATTCAAAACTTTTATCAGGTCAACAATATTGAAGCATTTATATAATAGAGGTTTTATGCCAAACTATTATGTTTGATATGAGCATGGTGAAGATTATAACGTGCTCGGCTGAGGAATGGGAGGTAGTAGTCATTGTCATGTAGATTATTCTAGGGGTAATCAATCAGTAGAATTAGGTGAAGGAAATGCATATGCGGAGATGGTGAATGATGCATTTCGTGGGCCCTCAAATTTTGATGATTACCCTCACCATGAACATGAAAGTGGTCGTCATCATGTTAATGAAGAACAAACACATGAGGTAAAAAAATTCTACGACATGTTAGATGATGCAAACACACCACTTTATGATGTTTGTTATGAAGGTCATTCACGGTTATCGTTGGTGGCTTGGTTTATGAATATTAAAGCGGACCATAATCTGGCTGAAAGTTGCATGGACGCATGGGCACACACTATCTCAGAGTACTTACCCGAGGGTAGTAATGCAGCTAGTGTATACTATGAGAAAGAAACATTGATGCAAAAGATGGGGTTGTCGTACTATACATTTGATGTATATATAGATAATTGTATACTCTTCTGGAAAGAACACGAGAATTAGGAGCATTCTAAGTTCTGTGGGAAACCAAGATACAAGTCGAACGAAGGGAAAACAAGAGTACCATTTAGTCGTATGCGGTATTTACCTATTACTGACAGACTGAAGAAAATATATCAATCAGAGAAGATTGCATCAGCGATGGGATGGCATGCTGAGCATGATTAAGAAGACGGGATAATGTATCATCCATCTGATGTGGCAGAGTAGAATAATTTTTAACAGTTGCATCCTTCATTTGCACCGGAAACGCGAAACATTTATCTTGGATTATGTACAGATGGTTTTAATCCATTTGGTATGTCCAAAAATCATTCGTTGTGGCTTGTGATAATGACTCCTTACAACTTACCCCCAGATATGTGCATGAACAAGGAGTATTTATTTTTCACAGTTTTGAATTCAGGTCCAAATCATCTACGAGCTAGTCTGGATATTTTCCTCCAGCTATTGATCGATGAGTTAAAGGAGTTGTGGTATAACGGCGTTGAAGCATATGATGTGTCATTAAATAAAAATTTTAACATAAAAGTTGTGCTTTTATGGACTATAAGCGATTTCCCGGCATATGGTATGTTGTTGGGATGGACAACACATGGAAGATTGTCATGTCCGATTTGCATGGATGATACAAATGCTATTCAGTTACCGGCTGATCGGAAGACATGTTGGTTTGACGATCATAGAAGATTTCTTCCTAGTAATCATCTGTTAAGGAAGAATAAAACAAACTTCTTGAAGGGGAAACACGCTTTGCATGACTAGCCACCTCAATCATTAACTGGTGAACAAGTTTTATACGAGCGTATAAGGCATGTTGAACCACTTGAAATACCTGTGTGTGTGGGAAATGGTCACGAAGAAAAAAAGGATGGATATGGGACTTGGCATAATTGGGATAAAGAAAGCATATTTTGGGAGCTACTATACTGGGCAGATCTGTTATGCATAACGAGAAGAATTTTATAATAACATTATACATACCATCATGAACCTTAAGGACAAATCAAAAGACACGGTGAAGTCAAGATTAGACATTGCAAGATTTTGTTCTCGAAAAGAGTTGCACGTTTATTCTCGTGGGAGAGCTCCATTTCCTATTTTTCGATTGAGTTCAAAAGCAAGACAATCTTTATTAGAGTCGGTTAAGCATGAGGTTAAATTCCCATATGGTTACGCAGCAGACTTAGCTAGTTGTGCGAACATCAATGGAGAAAAATTTTCGGGAATGAAGAGTCACAGTTGTCATTTATTTATGGGACGATTGCTGTCATTTGTCTTTGCAAAACTTTTACCGCTAAACGTACACCTTGCGTTATCACGTATATGTTCTCATACATATTTAATTATTGCTCATTAGGTTTGATAATACATTTAATTAAAATAATACCCTAATGTTTTTTTTATTTTAAGGATAAGATCATTTTTTCGTGACTTATTTAGCAGATCATTAGATCCAGCCTGCGTTCGAAATATGAAGGACAACATTGTTATGGTTTTGTGTAATTTGGAAAAAATCTTTCCACCTTCTTTTTTCGTCGTAATCGAGCATCTACCTATACTCCTACCTTACGAGGCGAAACTTGGTGGTCAATTGAAATATTACTGGATGTATCCATTTGAACGATATTTTAAGCATTTGAAAGGGAAGAAAAAGAACAAACAGTATCCAGCGGGATCAATAGTTCAGTCGTATATGAATGATGAAATCTCTTATTTTTCAGAACATTACTTTGCTTCGCACATTTCTACAGCTAGACGAAGAAGATAGGAATACTAAATTATAAATTAACTTATTTGAGCACATAATAATTTGTTTTTATCCTATTATATACTAGATTAAAAATTTTCTTTTTAGTTCTAATCGATATGATGAAGGTGAAGTACCAATTTATTCTTCATCGGTACCGAATATACTCACCCACGTAGGTCGTCCATGTGGCAAATGTAAAAAATTTTGGTTAACCGAGAAAGATTATAAATGCACATATGTATATGTTTTACGCAATTGTGACAACTTTCGTCCACTTAAAAGGGGTTTTTTTAAATTATCGACAATTCGAAGTTAGTTTTCAGAAATTAATATATTTAAATGTTAATGATCTACAATTGAAAGTTTTTAATGTTGTCAAAATAGGTTTTTCGATGCTCAAATTCGTTTTCAATATCCGAAACTCTCAGATAATGAAGCCACGGCAAAACGAGATGAAAATTTTCATATATGGATTCGTCAATATGTACTAAATACTTGACTACTCACTTAATATATATATATATATATATATATATATATATATATA
>OVAN01003851.1:0-27637 GCA_900406275.1 Anastatica hierochuntica
ATATATATATATATATATATATATATATATATATATATATATATATATGCTCAACCGACGTAGACACACATAAACCTAATTCACATGGACCAAACCCATTTTAATTCTTTTTCTAATCCAAACCTTTTGGATTATTATCACTACACGTGACCATATATATATATNTAATACTTTGATCCAATTTGCTTAGGTGTGTGACTCTATAGGATTGTACAATATTAGCAATGGACTTTCCATAGATTATGAATGGTCTTAAGCAAAACATCATAACCTCTAATATTACAGGATGTGTCAAACATCGACACTACAACCTTATTTAAAGTAAAGTACAAATGATTTCATGACATTCCCAACATTACCAATCCTCTTCTCCAAGAACCAAACGACTGCACAAGCTCTGGCTCTTTTTCATCTTACGGAGATAACCACAACTGTTTCTTAACTTCTAAGGCACTAATAGAGGATGATCATATAAAGACTCAATGAAATATCTTCCCAAGAATCCAGATTTCGCGCATAGTAATATCAGCCACAATTCCTCTCCTTGTAATTCTTCGGGCATGTCGTCTCAAGTTGTTGCCTCATCGATTCACACAGTCCTAAAAACTGTCTCTTGGTTGATGTAATACGTTCTCGTCTCAGATTCATATAGATTCTCCTCAGAGTCTAGGCCTAATTAAGAGAAGGTATAAATTTCTCTTTTACTTTTGTTGATCTTAGATCAAATGTTAATTTTATGAGCAGGATATATCATATATTGTCGAATCTTTCCCAAGTTTGGTTTAAGAAATTAGATGTATCAGAAGAAAACTTATCGAGTAAAGTATATTAGGGTTTTAGGGCTATCCATAGCTATTAACATATAGAAAATCAGATGCAACCATATGCTAATAGTAAAATAAACTATGGCTTCTTTGTGCGTTCCATTATTAAGTTTCTGGTTTTTACTTTTTTAAATTTTATAATCAATAACGCACAAACACATGTAAAACTATATGATATGCATATATAATTGTTTTAGATTCATTAGAGGAAGGAGGAGTTGAGATTGAAGACACACATGCAGGAGAATCAACGAGCTGTGACAATTAAAGAACACACAATTGCGTTTCTTACACTCGACTAATGATATTAATATTGTCCCACTACCAAACATAGCTTTCACAACATACAGATATACACACACGTACGTGTATATAGATGGAACAAAAACCATACGTGTGTAAGGATGTTTACATATGTATATTTGATGGAGGTGGATTCCACTCTACCAAACCCGATTCGAGTTAACCGAACTAGCAAACCAAAGAAAGAAGATGGGCTGCACATGCCCATAACAGAATAAAGAAGGCAAAAGGAAGTATGAGTCTTAAAGAAGGAAATGATCCATGTTTCTGGATCAACGGTCAGGTCAACAGAATCAAGAGCATTAATTCGCACATTTATGAAGACAAATTTCCAAGAATCGAAGCAGAAAACTATACGAGAATCGCCTATAAAGAAAGAAGAAAACAAGAGAAAGGGGGGCCTTCTAGGGAAAAAGGAGTTCGGAGACATGAGATCCAGCGCCGAACCCATTAGATTTTCACTCGTTAACCACAATATTGTAACACAACTCAGTAAGATCATCACATCCTTCGACTCATCTTTGTGTAAGATCACCTGGGTTCGGAGATGGATTTTTTGGGATCCATCAATTGGCGCTAGAAGGAGGGGGAATTTCGCTTCGCTGCATCTGACTTCCACAACCGAGCCTCAGGTGAACCTACACAGATCTCGTTTCAAATTTAAACTAGTTGTTCTTGCTTTAGTGGTCCCAGTTAACGCTCGAAGAAGCAATCGATGTAACCACTGTGCCAAACGCTTCACACCTCAACACAATCTCGCGAATCGAACGCGCCTGGACAGGGGACGTGCCAGGACCTCCATGCCTAATGACGAAGGAGCAAGTGATGGAAGCGGCTCCACCACCATCACCACAACTGCTGCAGGCACTTCCACTTGTATTCCCCTTCCCTTTTGATAAGAAGCTCACATCCGACCTTACGTCAACCAGGGGGAATCACAAAGGCGGAGAGTACCCCCAAGTTGCTACCAACGCACTGGGCGAGGGGCTTGGCGGCAAGTTTGGGCGTCTCAAGAAAATCAGGAACTACCACTGGACAATGACGACACGAGCAGTGCGGGCCCCAAGATTCAGAGGCGCAAACTGCCGAGCACGAAGATAGGGAAAATCATGTTCAGTGGAGAAACACGCACGTCCCGAGCATCCGACGCCAAACTGAGGTTCAAGACAAGATCACGGCCGAGCTCCGAGCAAAGTAGTCTCGGGCCCTTGAGACCAGCCAGATCGGTGATGGAGGTCGGCGGAGTGAAAGTAAGAGCGCGAGAGAACCCCGACCAAGCGTCACGATGTGTAAGGTTATGCCAAGCAGGGAGGAGACAGCTCCCCGGGCTCGCACTACAAGTGCCCAGCATCGGAGCTAAGGATAACAGCGGCTCCTTGAGTGTGGATCTCCAGCGGATTTTGGTGGAGTCTAGGAGGGAAGTTGAAAGGGCAGCAAGAACAATCGCCTTCAACGCCGGATCACCGGAACCCTAGTTGGATGGAATTCGCCGGCGATGGAAGAGGACATGCGCAGAAAGCCCACCGAGGTCCTGATCCCAACCTCTCGACGGAAGGAACGAGACCTCGGAGAGCTAATAGTGTAAAAACTACTACTTAAGGAAAAAAACGAAAAACACGCGGTTCCATGAACCTAGAGCAAAGTTGTATCAGAACTACGCATCGACTTGATCCCTTCAGGGTATGTAGGCAGCTCGCATACGGGCACAACTGTTTTAATAAAAATTATATATTAAAAAAAAACACTCAAACATTCTCACATCGGCACCCTGGCCAGGTAGCTCGATCTATACGCACATTTCTCATAAATACCTTGGTGAAACGACACTGTGACCGCGAAATAACAACCTACGAATGGTTTATCCCGGTCAGGTATGACCTTAAGCATACTACAGACAGCCGGACCATGCTCGCGAAAACGCCTTCAGAGTTGACAAGTGCGGCACAGGATAAGTCAGCTCCGAGCTGCACCTGGGCACCTCGGCAACAGACAGGGTAAGCCGGAGCTCGCCTTCGCGCCTGTAATCACCACTTTGTATAAGGGTGAGCGGTCAAAATGAAACTAACCATGAAAGAACCGCCTAAAGGTTCAACCAGAGGGCCTTCACACATCCTACTATTCGATTCGAACAGAGCAAAGACCTCCTTACCTGAAAATCACCATTTAGGGCCACAAGAGGTCGATGGTACTACGACAAAAAAATCGGGAGCCTTAACCCAATGAGGGCTCCCACTAGCTCGTCTCTAAGACACCGTAAACCGTAAAAATACGTGGAGTTTGCAAACACAGAGTAAAAAAAAGCATGTGACGGAAACAACTGATAAGATCAAATTAAGTCAGCTCGAAAATAAATATATACACAATCAACCCACTTGGGTGTACGGAGACAAAACAAAAAAGAAAACGAAAACTAAGTAGCTTGGGCAGGATCTTTCAAGAGTTCGGAGGCGGTCTGCGGTGGGATAAGGTCGAGATTTGAACCGAATTGGTCGGGAATCGGAGGGGATGGATCCATGACAGCTGAGGTAGGAGCCTCTAAAAAGCTGGCAGCAGTCTCCGCGGGGGGATCACCATCTGTCGTCGGTGGCTTCTCGGGTTCCGCCATAGAACCCTCTGGTTCGACGGCAAAGGCTTCTTGGGAGGAGATCTCCTCCGAATTAATGAAGGTAGAGGCCGCAAGAGTAGCTAGGCCGTCGGAGTTCTCAGATAGGGGGGGAAATGCGGAGATCCTGTTCAATGTTAAGCTGCACGACGTCCATGAGATCTAACTCCGCACGAAAGTTGGCTAGAGCTTCCTCCCATTTCTGCTTGTCAGCCTCAAGACTAGTGATACCTCTCCTAGCCATCTCCTCTAACAAGTCGATGCGACTCGGCTAAGGACTGAAGGAGTGCGTTCTCCTGAACGAGCTCGAGGTCTTTGATGGTTTTATCAGCCTTCTCGAACCTAGGTTTGTACTTAGCCACTGCCTCTTTCCGAGCCTCTCTCGCCACCTTCCTCACCGCCCGTTCACTTTGAAGCCTTAGCTTTTTTATTTCCTCGGCGTGCGTAGCCCGGGCAGACTCGAATCTCCACCCGAGGTCGCTCTTCGCCCTTGAAGTCCCCTCTAGCTCGCTCTCCCTCTTTTTTGCTTCCTCCTGTGAAGCCTTCAGCAAATTCCCGCAACTCGGCAGCTTTATCCTTCTCCTTCTCAATTCTTCCCTGGCAGAGCCTAGCTTGGAGTGAAGCAAGGAGTTAGTTATCTTGAGCTCGTTGAGTTTCTTCAAGTAGGCCTTGGCCGAAAACTCCGACTCCACGGCGTGTTTAATGGCACCGGCGGCTTTCCCTTTTTCGATCTTCAGCTCGTGGAAGTGTTTGAAGACAGTCTTCCTCGACACCTCGAGCTTCTCTTCATATTCCAACCGCATGCGGTTCACGAAACTCATGTGCTGAGAATATGGAAGTAGAGGGCATAGGTATTGCAAGGAAGAGAGGAAGGACGCAAGGACGGGAGGTTACCTCGGTATTACTACGACAAATCTCTTGGTAAGTCGGAGATTGCTCCAGAAGCCTGTGGTTGGTGATCTTGTCCCCAGGCAGGCGGAAATGACGATACAAAGCTTCATTTGTTTTAGCATCTTCAGCCAAAGGAACATTTCCAGGAAACCCGAGTCAATCCCGTACTCTCCAAGCTCGACGATAGTACGGTCCAGCTGCTAGGCATAACCTTTCCCTTTGAGGCGAGCAAGTTCGGAGAGCCGCATGTTGTCGTCACTAGAAGGCGACCGGGCCTCCCTTTCTCCCGACCTCCTTTCTTTCGACCTTTGCTTTTTCCGATCTCTTGTGGTCCGGGCTTTCTCCATGAGCCGGATTCTTTTCCTTCGACCTCCGCTTGCCAGAGGCCTTCGACCTTCATTCACCCGATTTCAGGTCAGGTGCTTCTTTGGTTTTCGTCCTTAGTTTCTTAGAGGAAATTGCGGAAGGAGAGGAAAGAGACCTCTTTTTGGAGTCCAGGTCGCTAGGCTGGCTGTCCATCCTAACAGTTGCAAAAGGGGCACCCTTGTATGGTGCATGGTCCTTGCCAGCGGAGGAGGATGTTCTGCCGATCTTCCTCTTATCAGCGGCGGCCTTGACCTTAGCTAAGGCGACATCCTTCGCAGAAAGGGAAGGATGCGTAGTAGAGGTCGGAAGCGAAGGAGGTGGTAGAGGAGCCAGTACAAGGGACGATGGGGGAGCACGGGGGCTCGTAACAGGAACGGGGTTCCTCTGGGGAATTTCCCAAGCCCGTCTGCAGGCCATCTCAGCGGCCTTTTGCTCCATGTCTAGGAGATGAACGGTGGGACGCACCATTGAGGGCGAGGACTGAATACGCAATGGGGCAGAGGGCTTGGAAGGAGAAGAGCGGTCAGACTCCTTGGCAGCAAGAGCAGCAACTGCGGCAGCAATGCGAGTAGCGTTGAAACTTACCCAACGACGTTTCTCGATAGCTCGAAGGGTAGCTAGGTCGGCATCCAGGGTCGGAAAATCCTTGGCTTTCTTTGCAATCGGCCGAGCTGCGACAAATCAGAAAAGTTGTTAGTAGTATGAACGAAGCAACCAAAAAGGGACGGTCTAAGTAGATAGCCTACTCGCGTCAAAGTTCCAGTACCTGCGGACCGATCTAGAGAAGATTGCAGGGAGCATGTTGGAGTTGGCCTGCACAAAGAAGTAGGCTTTCTCCCAAGGGTCGGCTTTGTTTTCTGGAAGGATGACAAGCTGGGGATTCCCAGAAACAGTGTAAAATTCGGGTTTCCAAGTCACACCTCTAAAGGAGATAAGTTTCTCCAGATATTGAACCCCCATCTTGAGGTCGGCCACCGCCGCAAGAACAAGGAGACCAACAATGGTCCTAACCCCACCCACTGTAAGCTGGGAGAGGGTAATTTGGCGACGGTGGCAGTAGCTCATCAGGAGGAGAGGAAGAGGAAACCACAGGCGGCAATTTCTGATGAACGACTCGTAAATGCAGAAGTAACCTGGAGGAGGGGTCCAAGGTTCATCTTGGGGAGAAGGAAGGAGGAATACGACGTTTTTCGGGAACATCGAAATCCTCCCTCAGGGTTTGAAGGGAGTCGGCGGTACTCATAGTCGGGCCGGTAGCCGGGGCGTTTTCTAGAGGGGCAATAACCGTTGGGTTATCCGGAACATCAGCAAGGCTGTCCTCGTCCAAGACGTCTTCAATATCGATGGTAAGGTTTTCCTCCGCGTCACTCGTCTCGGGATCTATTCGGAAAAAGGGAAGCTCTACAGGATCGTCGAGCAAGCGAGATCCTTCCCCAGAAGACCCAGCAATATCGTCGGCAGGATGGGAGGAAGAAGACAGGGGTTTTCTTCGGCGAGTGACTAGGGCTTCGCGGTCCATGGTTGCAAATCAAGAGATCTAGGGTTTGCGGCAAGAAAAAGCGGTGGAATTGCAAGAAGGATTCTTAACAGGAGCAATGAAACAAGTAAAGGAAAGCAAAGTAATAAGGGAAGTGAAGAAACAAACCTTTTTGGTGAAGGCAGTCGAAACGTTGAAGGGAAGAGGGAGGCGTAGAGTCCTGGGTTTTTGAATAACACGAATATAAAGACTTACGTGGATAGAGGGAAGTAATGGTGGGACCCGCGCCACATCAAATCAGAGATTTTTAAAACTGACTCAAGGGAAGTTAGTCGGGTCAAATAAGAGGGAAAAGCTCACCTCAAACCGGATTCAGTCCAACCAAACATTTGTTAAGAACCTCTACAGGCAAGGTTGTTTGAACGATCCCTTTTATTGGGCTTCTAACTAGTTTACCTTGTCGAGCTTCGAGTGAGGGGGCTCTTGATGGAGGTGGATTCCACCCTTTTAAATCCGATTCGAGTTAACCGAACTAGCAAACTAGAGAAAGAAGATGGGCCGCACAAGCCCATAACAGAATAAAGAAGGCAAAGGGAAGTATGAGTCTTAAAGAAGGAAATGACCCATGTTTCTGGGTCAACGGTCAGGTCAACAGAATCAAGAGCATTAATTTGCACATTTATAAGACAGATTTCCAAGAATCGAAGCGGAAAACATTACGAGAATCGCCTATAAAGGAAGAAGAAAACAAGAGAAAGGGGGGCCTTCTAGGGAAAAAGGAGTTCGAAGACATGAGATCCAGCGCCGAACCCATTAGATTTTCACTCGTTAACCACAATATTGTAACACAACTCAGTAAGATCATCACGTCCTTCGATTCATCTTTGTGTGAGATCACCTCGGTTCGGAGATGGATTTTTTGGGATCCATTAATATTCTTTCTTGTATACCTGCAGGAAGCTTCAGGCAACGAAGTTGGTGTGTATACCGGCACCATGAACAGTCGATCAAGCGGGGAAGTGGTTCCTTCTCTGGGCTTGGCATAAGTACGGTCAAAAAACCATCAACTCTCCTTTTCCAAGATATTATACACTAACTCTAATCATGAAAAAACATTCATATTATGTACGAGATTTATCATTAAACGTATCAACAGGGACTTGAAAATTAAAATTTGTTTCACCTCCACATATTTAGCTAAAGTTGTTGCCAAATATTGTTTTCTATCATGGGATACAGTTAATTACACAGGTATCTTCGAGGTTAGATTTCATGACATATCTTCTACATTCATGGGTACTTTTCTAAGTCTAAGCTCATTACTGCACTTGAGTACTACGTTTAGCGTTTTTGAGATTTCTCTTTTATGTTTATTGTTACGTTGCAAAGCAGGAAGCTGAGTCTTTGTCAATGAGTTACTTCATCTTTTGTTCATTCTATGAATTTCATTTTGATATGCCTACTTATTCTAACGCTGGTTGTGCTCTTTTGATCATTTAAGAGAAGAAGCTTTATGTGGATAAGTAGCTGGAGAGCAATGATGAGGATGAAGGGAGCAGGAGCATGAATAAAATGGCAACGAAATCAGAGTGTTCAAATTGACTTCGAACTGTACATTCTCCGCTCGAGAGCAGACTCTGGCGGAGGTGAAGCTGCTGGTGTAGAAATGCAGAGACAACAAATGAGAGGAGGTGTGACATGACATAGTCTCGGTGGCGCGTTGGCGATACTGAAAGTGTAAGACATAGAGGAGATGTGGCTGAAGGAGACAACACAGGAAGGTTATTCCAGTGACGTTGTTAACCTATGGAGGGTCGCTGGTGGGGAACGTGAGGTTAAGGAGAGGATGGAGGAACTGAGAGTGAAAGTGATGAGAGTGGTGAACTTGCACAACGTCGTCCGAAATTTCCTGGACTGTTTTTAAACGAGAGTGCTCCTTAGGCGTTGATAAAGATCGCAGAAGAATTGTCATGGTGTTACTGGCGCATGGGGAAGAGCTAGCGCCGGACCACGAGAACTCGCCGTTCCTTTAACCCTCCGTATGTCATTAAAACACATCTTAAATTCTATATTTTTGTTAATATATACATACGTACTTTTAATGAAAATTATATAATATGTATCTCCCTAAGCTCAAGTCATGCAACTTGGAAACCCTTTTTATTAAAAACACTAAGTTTTTTTAGTCTTTTTTAATGTGTCTAAAAATATGGTATGCAATAATTTGATTATGGTCTGAAGATCCTTATAACAGATGATAATGGAAAGCCGATGCGAACGACTAAAAATGTAGTTTATAAGGAAGCGTTTCAGAACATATTATAATTTTTGGCAAAAAATTTTTCTTTGATTCTTTTGATGTTAAAGCAACAAAATTCAAGTTTATTGGTTTGTTGGTGTGTTCGAATCTTTATATAAAGTTTACGAACCGTATAAAATTTTCAACCAACTATGCTTTTTGTTTGACTTGTGTTACAACCAGGGTTTGATGTTTTTCTACATATCTTTTTAATCGAGAGTGATGCCGTTTGACCAAGAAAAAAGTGACTTTGTGATACTTAATTAATGGCATATTTGAAAATGTTGTATTTGCGTTTATTAAACTTTTAATACCAGTCAATTTCTTTTTACATAACAACTCTTTTTTGGAACAGTGTCTAAAACTCTAACTTAAAACTTTAATCATCAAGCCATTTTAAAAAAAAGGTATACGAGAAAGAGGGGGAGTTTGTGAGGAATACAATTAGATTGTGAGATAAGAATAATAAGAATATCCAGGGAATACGATTTTTTATTCTTATTTATGATTTCAACAATAATTATTCATTTATCATTTACACAAAAACTTTAACAAATTTAAAATTTAAAAATAAATATAAAAATTCTAATATCTCCTCGCATTCATGTTTATTGTAGAACCAAATACCTTTACTTTTTTTTCCCATCTGATGGATTTTATTTAAATTTGAAACAAAGGCGAAACTTACACTAAGCCGACAAATGTATATAACCTTTCTGGAGCCACAAGCCGCCCCAGGAACAAGTACCCTCCCAGAGCCATATGCCGGTACATATATCGGACGCTAACTTTTAACAAAATATAAGGAGGTTAAGGCAACATAAACAAGCATACAAGGTGTAAGACTTACAGAAACGCGAAACAAACGGAGATGGAAGCATAATTGAGTGCTTAGCAAACAAGGCTGGCTTTATCTGAGCTGGATGTGAATGCTCCTTATATTGTTCTGGCTTGGAACCACAAGCACACCGTCACCAGAAGTAAACGGAACTCCACAACACGAACAAACGACGTAGAGAAGCGGTTGACAATCGAGTACTCAAGGCCTGTAGCAATTGAGCCATAGGCTCCAATCCCTTACAAGCAAAGTCGGTTGAACCGTAGCTTTCCATCAAGGGCTGCACAACTCCTCGAAACTGTCACTTCACTTACCAAAATCTTAAAAACAGGGCACAAAGACCAAACGACACCATCCAATAAACCATGTCACCATACCATAACCGAGTGCCGAGAGACGGAGAGGTCAAAACCAAAAGCCAATGCTTGACTCGAGATTAAGCACCCCTCACAAAGGCAAACCCATCATAGAACCTTCTAGCCTGCCTAAAAACGAAAACCTCCTAGCTAAAATAAAAACTGATCTGACCTTAGTCAAACCTGAAAATCCAATCGAGGAAGAAGAGAGAAGCATATGAAATAACTCCGACTTCAAGAACTGAAGAAAGCTCCTTCATCTCAACCGAATCAACATATTTGTCTCAAAAGAAACCATCATATCTGGCGTCTCTCATCTCGCTTTAGAACTGTGCACCTTCTTCCATCTCTACCGCGCCAACTCGTATCGACTCCACTTGTGAGCTCCATCAAGAGTCACAAAGAATCACACTAAGGAGAAAAGTTGTCCCATGACAATGATGCAGAGCCGACCACATCTCGGAGAAAACTTAGGAGAAGGAAGAAAGTGAACCAAATATCATTACTTATTGTGATGCATTACGGTAAATTAAATACACACTTACAAATTCATACTCAGAATGTCCCAAAAGATAGTACTTAAAAGAGTATTGGTTCTTTGGACATAACTAATACGTCCACATTTAAAATTAAATTAACGAAATTGATCCATGTCCGTGCAAAGCACGGGAGAACACCTAGTATACTTGTAAGAATGAAGAGATTTAGTGACTAGAATTGTAGAAACATTTCTTAGAAATGGAGAAGAATGCTATTGGAGGCTATAGAGAGAGAGAGAGAGAGTTTGAATCAAGGAAAAATATTTTCATTCAAAGATAACTTACAACATTACAATTGTATGTTCTTTATAGAACTCCAAAAAGAATGAAGAGAGAAGACAACTCAAATGAGTTGGAGACAACTCATTAATTGCTTCCTTCCTTTTCCAACGGATATATAGTCAGACTATTTCTGTGAAATTTGACCAACTCCATATAGACAGTCTATTTCAGTGTAGTTTCAGAACCTGAACATGACTACACTATAGACATACTATCTCCTTCAAAACTTGATTTCTCAATACTCCCTCTCAAGCTTGACTATATGACTTTACTATAGTCAAACTTGGAACCAAGAATCCTTGCCTTGTTAAAACCTAAATGGGAAAACTCTTTGGGACAAAACCTTACTTAGAAAAAAGAGTACAACTCTCCATGGTTAAGAGGATAATCATTCCCGAATGGTTGTGAGCCCAAGTTTCAGATAGATGGACTCACAGAGCCTGTTGGTGACGTGGCGTCGTCAGAATTTTCTTCGGAAAATAGAAAAAAATGAGTCCGAATATTATGGCACGTGATGTGGCGGAATCTAGGACGTACATTTTTTTTATTTTCTTGTGTGGCATCGTTGTACCCGTCCCTTATTTCCCTCCAACCGCTTTTGGACCGTTTTACCCCTGCACAAAAATATGTATTTATCTCTTAGAAAAATATTTTTAATTTCGTCCAATCAAAAGCTCTCAACGCCCTGTAAATCTCCATTTGTGATTATCTTCTCATTTGTGTTTATCTATTTAATTTTTTGATTAAAGTTTAAACCTCTCCCCTTTTTTCACAACTCAAAACCATCATCTCTTTCAATTTTAAATACTAATCCTTTCAAACTTCGTAAAGTGTTTATTAGGTAGGTTGTTTTGATTTTTCGATTTAAGTTTTGATTTGATTTTAACGTGTTATTCACCACTACCTACTTTTTTCGATTGTAGTGTTTATTGTATGATTGTTTCGTGTGCCTTACTTTATTTTTCTGGACAGCTTTAAAGCTATTTAAAATTCCGTGATTATTTTTCAAATATTTCACGAAACAAAAACCTCTATTTGTTTGACATAAAAAATAGCGATATTAAGAAGTTAATAAACCCCAATTCATTTAGGCTTCACAAGCTTCATAAAAATATTGGATTGATCGAATGTGATTCTATTATTATATTATTGTGTGTATTTTTCTTTTTTGTTCTTCTCTTAGGTAAGGTTAATCAAATCATCGTACATATGCTCTGCACTGTCTTTGTTCGTTAACTGTAGAATTATGTTGAGTTTCGTTGATCGGCAAACTATAGAGACCGAAACAAAAGACTAACATCTAATTTCTTTTCGTCTTTTGTACCAGAAGATATTAACCTAAGGTTCTTCTTCAACCATCTCCCCCATCCCTCGCAAAAGCCTTAAAGGTAATAAATAATTGTTTTTTTGTAAAAGTGACATCGCTTCATATCTATATATATATATATATATATATATATATATATATATATATATATNAACCCGGTCGAGCTCGAGGGACTTAAGAAGGCACATGTTCGTGATGGTGTAGCTGTTGTTCAGTACCTTGTTTGGCTTGACAAACAAGTATTGTATCAATAAAAAATTAATATATTTTGTAATTTTAAACAATACTATATCAACAATTTGTGTCATTGCGAAACAACATATTCAAGAGCTCTATTGAGCATCTGGATAATCATCCCTGTTAATACTCCCTGAAGGGGATGTAGATTTTAGCAATTGAAAGTTTGGATGTATCGATTAAAGACTTAGCCTTTTAACAAAAAATTCCTCTCTTTATTAAACTCTCAAAATCTCAATACAAAACTCACAAAGCCACACAAAACCTAGAACATAGCTCGTTCTTTTTATATGTCTAAAACAAAGCCAACTAAAACTAGGAAATCAAATATTCTTTTAGATAATTCCAAAAAAATCTTTATTCAAACTAATCTTGGTTTTGTGTCTTCAACTTAAATCATAACTCGGTTTAGTCGATTACTTATTTCTCAAGTAATAATCGATTTCTTCAAGCTTAGACCAACAGACTCCCCCTTAAGCTTGAAGTCCATTCTTGATAAGTCCCACACTCCAATGAGATCTCTCATCTCTTTGAACTTTGTCTTTCCAAGAGCCATTGTTAGAATATCCGCCTTTTGTTCCGTTCCAGGAACATGCTCAACCTCTATCTGTCCATTTTCTATGCACTCTCGAATAAAGTGATATCTTCTGTGAATGTGTTTGCTACATCCATGGAAGACAAGATTTTTAGTCAACGCAATGACCGAACGATTGTCTATTCTCACAACCACTTTGTTGCCCTCTTTACCCGTGACTTTAGTGAGTAAGTCTTGTAGCCATATGACTTGTTTTGATGCTTCTGTAGCGGTCATGAACTCAGCTTCACATGACGAAAGAGCTACAGTATCTTGTTTATGTGAACTCCAAGAGATCAGACCGTTTCCCAAATAAAAAATGTGTCCTCCCGTGCTCTTCCTGTCATCTGGACCGATGTTATGACTACTGTCACTGTAGCCAATCAAATGTGGCACTTCTACCGCCGGTTTTTCAAACACTAAACCAAGATCAACTGTTCCCTTTAGATACTTAAGTACATGCTTCAATGCAGCACCATGACTTTCTCTAGGATTATTGCATGTAACGACTCAGGACTCCAACCGCATAACATATATCAGGTCAAGTGTGCAGCAAATATCTCAGGCAACCAATGTTCTTCCGAAACCAAGTAGCGTCAAATTCTTTTTCATTTTCGGACTTAGACAAGACAAGTCCTTGCTCCATCGGCGTGAGTGCATGATTACACGACATCATACCAGCATCTTGAAGTATCTTAGTCGCGTATCTTCGTTGTGTAACGGTTATCATGCCTTCATATTGACTTACTTCCATACCAAGATAGTAAGTCAGCTTCCCAAGATCACTCATCTCAAATTTTGAGCTCATCTCCTTCTTAAAGTTATTGACGGCCTTAATACATGTACCTGTAATGAAGAGATCATCAACGTATACAGCTAAGAAAAGCATATTACCGTCAACATTCTTTTTGTATACTGAGGGTTTCTTGATGCATTTTTCAAACTAAAGCTCAAGAAGAATCTGATTCAGCTTGTTAATCCAGACTCTTGGTGCTTGCCTTAGTCCATAGAGAGCTTTACTGAGCTTGTAAACCTTGTTTTCACTCTCCTTTACCTCAAAACCCTCAGGTTGCATTACAAAGACCGTCTCCTTTAATTCTCTATGAAGAAACGCCATTTTTACATCAAGATGGTGTACTTCCCAACATTTTGAAGCCGCGAGTTTAAGAGCAATCTAATTGTCTCGAGTCTCGCTACTGGAGCAAAAACTTCTTCAAAATCCACTCCATACTACTGCACATAACCTTTCGCTACAAGTCTGGCTTTGTACTTGTTGATGTTTCCATCCGAGTTTCTCTTGATCTTGAATATCCACTTTAGTCCTATTGGCTTTACTCCTAAAGGTAGATCACAGAGATTCCAACATTGATTCTTGTTGATCGAAGCTATTTCATCTTCACATGCTTCGATCCATTCTTGTGATCCACTTCCTTCATC
Organism: Anastatica hierochuntica; assembly: GCA_900406275.1. NCBI lineage: Eukaryota > Viridiplantae > Streptophyta > Magnoliopsida > Brassicales > Brassicaceae > Anastatica > Anastatica hierochuntica. The sequence continues at coordinate 14,353 of OVAN01003851.1, forward strand.
AAAATTGTAAGGTTCATTGTTAATACACAAGAGTAATCTCTCACCTTCTTCTTCGCCAAGTAGCATGTAATCCTCTAGATATTTAGGCTTTGTGACCACTCGGCCTGTCCTCCTTGGTTGCATTACATTCGGCGTGTCTTTTCCAGCTTCATCAACCGATGTTTCTGCCTTGTCTTGCGGCGACTCTAATTTGTTTTGCTCTCCGGTTCCTTGTGTTCTCGTTTCATGGACAACACTAGTTCTAGTGTCTGTTTTGTGGTCTGAACCTTCACCGTTACTTTCACAACCATCATCACCTTCATGCTCATGTTCTATAGCAGTTTGCTCACCCGAGTTTGTCTCAACATTTTCGGTCATCTCATGCAGCCCACGGTTTCCATAAGTCCCAAACGTAAGCTCAAAGACAACTTGATGCCTAGATTCCGCACATCTCTTCTCCCAGACCAAGCTTTTGGATTCATCAAATACAACATCTCTGCTCACAACAATTTTCTTGTTATTTGGATCATACAAACGATATGCTTTTGAGCCGGGTTCCGTACCTAAATGAACTAGAATCCGAGACCTGTCATCTAGTTTTCTTAACTGAGTTTTCTCCACTTTTGCATAACTCACACAGCCAAAGACTTTTAGATGACCAAGGCTCGGTTTTCTTCCTCTAAACATCTCATAGGGTGTCTTATCTTTCACTGCTCGAGTTGCTATTCGGTTCAAAAGATAGGTTGAATGTCGAATGGCTTCACCCCAGAGATAATTAGGCATGTGCATATGCTTTAATATGCTCCTTGTCATTTCCATCAAGGTCCTGTTTCGCCTTTCTACCACTCCGTTTTGTTGTGGTGTGTATGGAGCAGTGAGATGTCTCTTAATTCCGGTTTCTTCGCAGAATTGGTTAAAGTCATGAGATACGAATTCTCCTCCTCTGTCCGTTCTAAACACCTGGATCTTCTTTCCCGTTTCTTGCTCAACTAATGACTTTAGCCGTTTGAATTTTTCAAGAGTTTCATTCTTTTCCTTCAAAAGAATGGTCCACATATACCATGAGTGGTCATCTATGATAACAAAAACATATCTTTTACCAGCTGGTGTGCTTGGTGTGATCGGACCGCAGAGATCACCATGAATTAATTTTAGAATCTCATCAGCTCTATACATAGATGATTGCGGAAAAGGTTTACGAGTTTGTCTACCGAGAAGACAAGAGCCACATACTCCATGCATAGACTTGTCGAAGTTGCTAGACATGCCATCGACTTGTTTCTTTATTGGCCGAGAGATGCAGGCACGAAACGGGTTTGACCAGCCCCATTCTTACCTTATATAGTCGGTTCTTTGACCTCATAGCTCGTGCAAGGAGCTTTCCTTTACGATCTCTCATTGTTAATTCTTCGCCTTTCATCCTAATGTCACATCCGGATTCTGTAGCCTGTCCAAGACTCACAATATTGCTCTTAAGATCCGGAATGAAGTACACATCTGTTAATATTCTTGCTTCTCCGTTCATATCAGTAAACGAGATTGAACCTTTTACTTTTATGTCTATGCGCGAGTCATCACCAAATCTAATTTTTCCTGTAATGGACTCATCAAGACTTGAGAAATATCTCCTATCTCCTGACATATGATTACTTGCTCCATTATCAAGATACCATATGTCTTCTCCAGCCTTTGTTTCGTATTTTTCGGGTTCAATTTTCTTCTCATGGAGAAAGATCTCTTCATGGAGCATAATCTCATCAGCTTCCTGTGTATCTTCTTTATCATTTTCTTGAGATTCTTGCAATTTCAAGAGACGATCTGGGCATTGTGATGCGTAATGTCCCAATTTATCGCATCTAAAACAAGTAATCTTCGATCCATCCCTTTGTCCAAAAGAGATCCATCGTCCTCTGCCTCGTCCTCGTGGAGTAAAACGGCCGCCTCTTCCGTGGTTTCTATTTTCAGGATTGTAATCTCGATAGGCCTGACTTGATGATTCCATGTTTGCATACATAAGTTTGCTATTGTCTTCTTGCGGCTCATCAATATCAGCAATTCGTTCCTCAAAGACTTTCATACGTCCCAGCACATCCTCAAAGCTAATAGTGTTCAGGTCAAGGACCTGTTCTAATGAAGCCACAATCTGAATGTACTTCTTTCGTGGCAGACTACTAAGGAACTTTTTGACTAGCTTTGATTCTTCGATAGTTACTCCAAGTGTCGAGCACCTTGATGAGATTTCAACAAGTCTCCCTCCAAAGATGTCTACGGTCTCTGTCTCTTTCATTTTAAGTCGCTCAAACTCACTCATTAATGTTTGTAATCTTGCCTCCTTAACCCTTTCTGCACCAACGTTTCTGGTTTTAATGGCCTCCCAAACCTTCTTTGCAGACCCGAGTTCACCAACTTGCAGCACCATCGACTCGGGTATAGATTGAAATAACAATGCAAGAGCTACGTCGTTTTTCTCGCCATCTACAACTTCGGTTTCAATGGCTTCCCAGGCTTTGTGTACTCTGATCGTAGCTCTCATACGAATGGCCCAGAAGGTATAGTTTGTAGAGGTGAGCAATGGGCACTGAATAGACGATGTGCTGCCGCTAGCTCCACCTCCTTCTTTTGCCGCGGATGCGACAGGAACTACTTCTCCAGACATGTGTTTTGTCTTTCACGTCGACGGTGTAAGTTTCTTCAAAACAGAGTTTCGATATCTCCTTTTGCAGAACAGAGCTTTGATCGACACAGGGTTACGTGATTCTCAGATGGTGATCTTCAAAGACTTGTGCTCTGATACCACGTGTAGATTTTAGCAATTGAAAGTTTGGATGTATCAATTAAAGATTCAGCCTTTTAACAAAGAATTCCTCTCTTTATTACTCTCAAAATCTCAATACAAAACTCATAAAGCCACACAAAACCTAGAACATAACTCGTTCTTTTTATATGTCTAAAACAAAGCCAACTAAAACTAGGAAATCAAATATTCTTTTAGATAACTTCCAAAAGAATCCTTATTCAAACTAATCTTGGTTTTGTGTCTTCAACTTAAACCATAACTCGGTTTAGTCGATTACTTATTTCTCAAGTAATAACCGATTTCTTCAAGCTTAGACCAACAGGAGAATCGTGGTAGTTAAGACAACAAAAGAAAACGAGGTGTTATTGTCTCTGCTTCCAATGTTTCTCTTCATTTTATTTTTCTTGTGCTTAGTGATTGTTGCGAACTGTATGGAGCATGTAAATGCATGTTATTATTAAAACATGTATCATCTTCTTAATTAGTTCATTCATGCATCTGAAAAAGTTGAATTTACATTGAGCCAATAGTTTTGAGCATATTAGTTGTGAAATATTAGCTCTATACCAATATGAGATAATGAATAAAAGACATTGTATGTGGGGTCCTCTTATATCATATTTCTTTGATTAACGTGATCTTTTTTATTAACCTTATGTTTTCTATCGTGCCTGTAGCTTGAATAAAAAGAGTACAGTTATCATTATATTTGTAAGCTGGAGCAGGATCTCAAAGTTGTGAAAGAAACACATGAAAACATGTACTTGAACTTAAAAGCAAAAACATTAAAAATAAAATCAAGCTATAGAAGAAGATAAAAGAATCGAGAGTTACATGTGGTAGATTCAACTAGAAAGGTGAAAGAACTCGAAAAATTTACTATGTGATCATTGAAGAAAATCGAATATTGTGCAATGAAGTGCAATACTTGAAAGGTAGAACTATTTTTTAATCTAGTTTGTTTGCAATAAACTGTTTAAGAAATAACTTTCTTACTGGATTAGACCATTCTTTTCAGGGTTTAACAGTGGACAACAACTACAATACATTGGTGAGAACGAAGACTTGGTGGTTGTGAATCCATTTAAGCAATGTAAATTCAACAAACTTTTTTGTCAAGCAGCAGCACATGGTTAAAGCATATCCCTCTTATGTAATGTTAAGGTTATCCTTATGTAATGTTAAGGTTCTCACTTATCAAAAAAAAGTAATGTGTCCGGAACGTCGTGGCCTACTGGCAAGGACGGACCGCTTTCTGGAGACAGGTCGCATGTTCGATCCCCAACAGAAGGAACTACGTCACGATTTTCCATGACACCTTCAAGGTATTCACATGCGGCCCCCAGTGCCCCGGGACCGACGATGTGCAAGCGTGTCCAGGTTTCAAGTGTCCAGACTATGTGTCCCCTTCAGGGCCGCCTCGAACCTGGCCTAGGATCCCGACACCGGCTAGTCTAAACCACCTCGGTGGGGCTAGGACACCCGAATTATCAAAAAAAAAAGTAATGTTAAGGTTCTTTGTTTTGTAGTTTTGGTTTTAAGGTTTAGTTCGCTAGGTTAGTCGTCTTTGAGTTGTCTTATAGTTTGAATATTTTTTTCTATTTTCACTGGATTAAAATTCCATGTTTGTCTTTTAATATTGATATTTTTCCTAAATTCGTTTGCATTAGAAATTTTCTTGTACAAAGTAAGATTTCTAGCTTGCGATACTACGCCATTTGGACGATTCGTTTCTAGAAAGATGGGATCTCCAGCAAATCTACCGATAAAGATCGTCCATTGAGTAATGCAGCATACTGATACGAAAGCAATGTCCATTGAGTAATAACAAACACTTAAGCGCATGTAAATAGTCTAAAGAATGATTCATTTGTCTAACATCCTAATAATACTCGTGTCACTAATGTTGATTATCATACCTAAAACTTTTTGCATAGTCAATAGAAAGTTACTACATCAATCTAAAAATTAAATTTTACGAGATCTAACCATGCTCGTGCAAGACACACACCATCATCTAGTGAATTATTAAATATCAACAAATATTAAATTATATTATATATATATATATATATATTGGTAGTTATTCAAACAAAAAATGGAGTTTAGATTAAAAACTAATTATGAAATTAAATAAATACGATGACAATTTTAAAACTAAATTGGTATTTATAATTAAGTCACTGTAGGTGACATTTCTAGATTCATATAACTTAAAACGAATTTGTAATTTTTCAAATTCATAACTATCTTTCTATTTAATATTTTAAAATGGTACAGAGATAGTAGGTTACTTTTTATTAATCACATAATCTGATTGGTCTGAGAATATTTTGAATGGCAATTAATTGAAAATAACTTCAGTTAACTGTTCAAGGTTAATCTTATATTTGTGCTTTGCATCTAATATAACTGAGATTTCGATAATCTTCATATGACGGATGGTGCCACTTCCGAGGAGATAGAGGCTGCTACGACCGAGCTTCATGACGGTCTAAAGAGCGAGGAGATTTTCTGACGGCAGAAGAGTAGAGCTTTGTGGCTTAGGAAGGGGGACCGAAATACGAGCATTTTTCATGCGACTACAAAGCAACGCCGAACGCGTAATAAGATCGTCCGTCTTAGGAGCGAGGATGGGGAGATGATTGAACAGGAAGAAGGAATTGTGGCCATTGCCATAAGGTACTTTCGTGACTTGTTTCAGACACCTGGCCATTTGGATATTGAGGAGGTTTTGGGCGTCATTCCAAACAAGGTCACTGTGGCAATGAATGAGGAGCTCACGAGACCAGTAACAGAAGAGGAAATACGAAAAGCGTTGTTTGCCATGCATCCGGAAAAAGCTTCGGGTCCGGATGGGATGATTGCGCTTTTCTATCAACACTTTTGGGACACTGTGAAGCACGATGTGATCCTTATGGTCACCAGGTTCATGGCGAATGGCACCATTGTGCCCGGTTTGAATGAGACAAACATTTGTCTTATACCAAAAAAGGAAACACCTTTGGAGATGAAGGAGTTTCGCCCTATAAGTCTTTTTTATTTCGCCTATAAGATAGTATCTAAACTGCTCTGCCAAAGACTAAAACGAATTTCGCCTCACATCATCTTGGCGACCTAGTCGGCCTTTGTCGCTGGGCGGTTGATTACTGATAACATATTGGTAGCCTAAGAGATGTTGCATGGTCTTCGAACAAATCCTGCAGGGCAGCAAAAGCGTATGGCCATCAAATCAGATATGAGTAAAGCCTATGATCGTGTGGAATGGAATTTTGTTGAGGCTGTGATGCGTAAGATGGGGTTTGTGGAGAAATGGATAGGGTGGATCATGCGATGCATTAGATCGTTTTCTTACCGGGTCTTGATCAATGGCCAACCGCGAGGCCATATTATGCCTGCGCGTGGATTGCGACAAGTAGATCCTTTGTCTCCTTTTATCTTCATAATGTGTACGGAAGTGCTCATTGGCCTTCTAAGAGAGGCAGAGTGGCTAGGACGCATAACCGGAATGCGAGTAGCGCGAGCTAGTCCTCTAGTATCCCACCTTCTGTTTGTAGACGACATCCTCTTTTTCTACAAGGCGGAGCCCCAGGAATGTTTGGAGATAATGAGGATTCTAGAGATGTATGGGAGAGCATCGGGCCAACGAGTTAATTTGGAGAAATCTTCGCTTATGTTTGGTAAGAAAATACCTGATTCGATCAGGCAGGAGCTGAAGACTATTCTGGGTATTCAGACTGAAGGAGGGCTGGGAACCTACTTAGGTATCCCGAAAGATTTGAGTGGTTCTAAATGTAAGGTCTTTGCCTTTATTAGGGATCGCTTGCATAGCCGAGTGAATATGTGGTCTTCCAAGTGGTTGTCCAAGGGCGGCAAGGAGGTTTTGATTACAACGGTCGCCCTAGCTTTGCCGGCATATGTTATGTCAAGTTTTCTCTTGCACTTGGATACTTGTGATCAGCTTACGAGTGCGATAGCGAGATACTAGTGGAGCTCATATCCCCCTCGCCGGGGTATTCACTGGGCGACTTGGAGTAAGTTATGTGCTTCGAAGGAGGATGGGGGGTTAGGGTTTCGCACACTCCATGAGTTTAATTTGGCTCTTTTGGTCAAACAGTTGTGGTGTCTCATTAGATTCCCGAATTCTCTTCTCGCGAGGATCCTTAGGGGTCGATACTATAAGTACTCTTCTCCGCTACAAGCCCCTGAGTCGGATTGACCTTCTTATGGATGGCGAAGTATTCTTGCTTCGAAGCCTCTGCTCCTATGTGGACTACGCAAGAAGATTTTTTCTGGTCTTATTACCGGTGTGTGGGAGGATCCCTGGATCCCGTCGAACCCTGCTAGGCCGGCTAAGGCATGCATTCCAGTGGCACATCCGCTGATGGTGGTCAGTGACTTCATTGATAGAGAATCGAAGCAATGGGACATCTAGAAGCTAGAGCAGTTTGTGGCGCCGGAAGATATTCCTATCATTAGGAGTTTGCCTATTGCACAGTCGTTCCATAGGGATGAGTACTGCAGGCAGTTCACTAAATTTGGGCAGTGTACAGTTCGGTCCGGCTACAAAGTTGTGAGTGCATTATCTTTGGAGGAGACGGAAGTTGTACAACCGAGTCTCAATGCCCTAAAGAGTTTTGTCTAGACGATTGATGCTCCACACAAGATGTGCCACCTTATGTGGCAAATGGTGTCTGGTTACATGGCTGTGACTCATATGTTGGTGCAGGGATGAATTGTGTGGATCTTTGTCCACGCTGTAGAGCCCCTGGGGAATCCATTTTCCATGCCTTTTTTGAGTGTCCGTCGACGATTCAAGTGTGGGCCTTAGTTCCTTCATTAGTACAGCCAGGCGTGTTTCCAACTTCCAGCGTGTATAGCAATTTGGCCTACTTTTTCTGGTGGGATAGTGGCCAGCCTAAGGATGAACATGATTCCTACCCATGAATATTGTGGTTTATTTGGAAGGCGCGCAATGAGAGACTCTTCCAGGGGATTTTAAGTGAGGCTCCAAATCTTCTTAATCGTGCTATATATGAATGGCGGGCGTGGGAGGCGGCCCGGGATTTGCCGCCCTCGATGCAGACACAGGACATGAGTACGCAAACCTTATGTTTGCGTAACATCTGTCTTGTTGACGGCTCTTGGAAGGTGTCACACATTCATAGTGGGATGGGTTGGTCTCTGGTGGGAGCCAATGAAGAATGTACTCTTCTGGGTTCTCGCAATCAATTTCGGCGATTGTCCTCTCTCCACTCAGAGCTTGAAGCTTTGATTTGGCGATGCAGAGCATGGCGGCTCATTCGGAGGTCCAGGAGTTCGGCACTGACAGTTTGGAGGTGATAAGTATGGTTGCGAAGCCTGAAGACTGGTCAACTTTTGCGTTAGAGCTTCAAGAGGTTGAAAGAGTGAAGAGCTCACTTCCGTCTTTCAAGCTAATCTATGTACCACGGGTGTCGAATTCAAAAGCAGATATCTTAGCTAGGTTAGCCAGAATTCAGTCCTCTATTTTCTCGTTTGTGGGTTGTTCTATTCCGGTGTGGCTTGTTGCACCACCTAGAGTTTTTTGAGTAATAGAAAAGTCTTTTTGTGTCAAAAAAAAAACTGAAATTTAGAGTGTCTAGAATAAAATCTATTGTAATTTGTAAAGAAAAATTGAACCTTAATTGAAAAAAAAAAAACAAATTCTAATGTTTTTTCGACAAGGCACTTGCTAGTTGCTACTAGCATTCAAAGCTATGTGGACTTACTTATAATCAACATTGCAGTTGATCTCGACGTAATTCAAATCCTAGTCACTTTTGTAATCTCATTATCGAAGCTCTTGGCATGATGAATTTTGCTGCTCCAAAAATATTGTTCATGTTTCAGAGGCTTAAACGAAATGTTTGTCGTCGAAAATGAAGAAAACCGAGTTACATGCATATCAGTTAAATTACTCATTTTAGCATGTAAATATTTTACTCATTTTAAGAGGAATTTCGCAAGGGACGGAAAAAAAGGACTTTCGCAAGGTTGTTTCATGTGACATTGGCCTTTTAACAAGCGATATCTTTGGTCAAGTGTTGTTCTTTTGCTGAATATATGAACTTGTTTTACATGTTGTCTCATGGTGTTGTAATGGTTATCTTCGCAGGTCTTTATTTCCGATGAAATTCAGCTTGATTTATTGTCTGGTAACAAATGTCTTATGCTTCTCCGTTTCTCTACGAAGTGGCGAGACATCACATTCTTATTCTAGTTGGCAGTCGATATCGATAATCTAAGTCAGAGCCGGCCTTGGCTAAAGCTGGTAAAACACCAGCTTTAGGCGCCAAAATAAATACATATTTAGGGAGCAGCAAAAGTATACTAAGATTGGCTTGTAGTGCATTGGTGAAAACTATCCACTCTGCTGGTTTAACCAGGGTTCGAGATACTTTGTTGTCAACTCTTTTTTTCCCACAAATTGCTTTAAGCAATAAATCTTTATGGACCGGACTTAATCTAAATCATGGAGTAGTTATACCTTTGTCTAGTGCCCTCTAACAACCAACTAACGTGATAGGCCTTTTTATATATTATACATAAAATTATGCTATCCTAAAAATAAAAAGAACAGAATGTCATTACTATTTTGCGAAAACTTATGGATAGTTTCTGAACACATGCACGCCTTTCAGTCTTGTCTTTTCCTTTTAAAGTTACAAGATCGATCTAATGCATTTACTCCTATGGATCTTTTAAGAGACTTTTTTTTTATCGACTACTTTAATTTAAAAAAAAGTTCGCAAGTCCATACTGAATACGCATAGCTTACATAATACATAACATGCCGTAGTTGTCGAACAGTACGTACTAATCTATCCGCTTTTGTATTAAAATTGCGTGAAATAAATAAAAGAGAAAATAAAATAAAACTCCATATACTCTTTTCAATCTCTTTTAAGAGAATTGATTGATTGGTTTGAACCGTAAAAATTGTAGTTATGAAGACTTTGAAATAAACAATTGCTATCAAAAGTTTTACTTTAAATTAAATGGTTGTGGGTTTTAGAGTGTTAGAGTATGATCCAAGAAAATCAAACATTAATAATATATTCTTTTAGTGTAAAAAAGATAATATTTTTTTAACTTCTTCATCTCTTTATTGATTACTATTAATTAAAGTATTTACAGTCAATTAATAGGCAAATTAATATAAACAAAAAAAAGAAAAATTGAAACAAAATATATAAAAAAATCTATATATTTTCGTCTATAAAAGTATATAACAACATTTTTACACCAAAAGTTAAAAAAATACAGTTCTAATGTCTCAAATTTCAGACCAACCCACTAAATCGTGACTATTTCAATTTACATTTTTTGCAATAACGGAGTAACCTATTTCAAAATGAGGTTGAAATTTTGCGCAATATGATAAATAAAAACATGACATACATGATAACGGTAAGTTGATCAAATGATGACATTTTTAAAATATTTTAGTTAAATGTCGGTTAAATAAAAATAATATCTGAGTAGAACGTGAAATGTCATAATATCAAATATTTAAATTTTATATACAACAACGTATATTATTAATCGCTATTACGAACAAAATAATATCTCACCAACAACACAATTATTATCTTCTTTTGGAATGGAATTAGAATCACATTCATTGCGATTGGAGTGATGATTGGTTTTTCGGCAACCCTCATTTAATTACGACAAAATTGATATGATGTTTTAATGTAAATGCATATTTAGATTAATTGGCCACAAATTAAATATATGATAGCACCGGTCGTAGGACGAACGAGTGAGGATCCTCAGTTTCAGTAAAAATTTCATCGGCGTTTGCTCCATTTTAGTCTTAGACATCTCTCATATGATCTTTCCTCCACCTTCGCAATCACTTGCAACATGTTACTGCAATTTGCAATTCATCTCTCAGTTTCTTAAATCTTAACTCTCACATTTTCTTCCGTGTACTCTATAGTTTCACCATCTTACACCATATCGGGTCTTCGTAGTCTCACTCAAATTTCATGTTCGCCTACTTCATAGTACTTACAAGCTTGCATTTGTTGCAACGGTGATTTTTGCAGAGGTTTTGTTTTCTCATGTGCTCTACTTCTACACAACAATCTTTCACCCTTAGTATGACTCATTGCTATACTCGAGCAGAAAAAGGAAAGGCAAAAGCCTTCTCAAGCTGATGGACCAGAGGCTCTTTTGCCTGCCTTCCAATATGGAGAATTCAGATCTCATTGCAACCAATAAGCTCACTTTCATCGGACGTATCTTAAATTCATATATCCAGCGCCCTAATGATGTCATCAATTTCATGCCTAATCTTTGAGGTTTGGATGGCTCTGTTGAAGAGAAAGTTCTAGGCCATGAAAAATTTAGCTTTTGGTTCAACTTTGAAGACGATCTCAAATTAGTGCAACTAATAAGCTCACTTTCATCGGGCGTATCGTAAACTCAAATATCCAACGCCCTAATAATGTCATCAACTTCATGCCTAGCCTTTGAGGTTTTGGATGGCTCTATTGAAGGGAAATTTCTAGGCCGTGAAAGATTTAGCTTTCAGTTCACCTTTGAAAATAATCTCAAATCAGTTATGGTTAAAGCTCTTATTCACTATAAGCGGTGGCTGATGGTTATCAACTGGTGGAATCTAGTGATCTTTGACACCTTTCGATCTCTCATTCTTTTCTAGATTTGAATTCACGAATTTCCGTTGCAATACTATACATATTACATCTTCAAGTTGATTGGTCAAACTTCAGGAACCTTTCTTAACTATGATGCCTACGAAGAGACGGTTTAAGTTGACTCAAATAAATAAAAATCGCTTTGAACTTATTAAATGGACATAGCAAAAAATTATAAGAGCTCTTGCCTTAACTTGGAAATGCAGGTCACACTAGACCTAGCTCTTTCTACTAATTGCTGATACGACGAAGATTGGGAGGCTTATTGAGGTGTTGAAGACGACGTGTAAAGAGGGGACGAGCTTCTAGTGCAAACAAAGTTGTTTTTCTCTGGTTGCACAGCGGTGATATGAACTATAACCTCTTCCATGCTTCGACGTGGACACGTAGAGTAATGACTCCATCTAAGAGTATTTTTGGTCAATGAAATAAAAAATTTCAATTCAAAAAGGGATTAATGGAGTCAACAGAGGAAGGGGAAGAAGGCTTCCTACCGAGGAACATTTGAAATGATTCGTAGAAAATAAAAGTTGCTCGAGACAAAGATCTAGAAGGAACTAGAGAAGGGAAATATGGCGAAATAAGATTGGTGGAAAAACTTCCATAATGCAACAAGAAGGATGGAGAATATTATTTTCTAGAAGGGTGTGGTGTTGAAACATCGGTGGAGAAAATGACAGTTTACAACTAGAGAAGAATGACAGAATTCAAATGGCCGAAAGTGGTGCAATTCGATTAGCGGAGCATTTGGTAGTTTTAAATTGGTGAAGAAGATTCTAAAATATGTATGTGTGTCGACGTGTCACTGGTCAAGAAGTTTCTAGAAGAAGAACATGTGATGCTGCGCAGTCCGATTGGTTTAGAGAATGAACCAGTGTCGACTTCTTAGTGGAATTCCACCATTTGTTGTGTTGTTGTTGCCATTTTTTATAAGAGAAGAAATTTGTCCAAACTATTTTCTTAATCTCCAAGTTTCATTTGCATATAAATAGAGTTCATTCCCCTATTAGATTTTTTTCATTCTTAAACCATTTTCCTAAACTTTTGCTAAACATATGTAACTCCAATTTAGTATTTCCAAAAGCTTTAGGTTTCATCTAGGTTAGCCATTAGTAAGGAGAGAAGATTTTAATGAAGCAAGAAGATGCCAAAATACTTTTATCATGAGCCTTAGTTCAGAAACTCTTCAAACGAAACCATTGTGAGTTGTGGTGATGTTTGATTGTTATGAATTTTAATGCTAGATTATGTGGTTCACTTATATGCTTGTTTAATTAAAATTAGTTACATTTTATGTTATTTGGTGTATTAAGTTTCTTATGTTATTATCTTACTCCATTTAAGGTTGTTCATTGAGTATGCGATTTTATTAAACTTTTTCGGTTTTATAAAACGGAACTGGTGATGAGTATAAATGACGGTTCGATCATTCCTTAGTGCTTCGCCTAGTGGTGAGAAGACTCAGAAGCAACAAATTTGATACCTATGGTCGAGTACTATTCGACGGGATATTGTCGAGTCAGTAGGTTTAATATCGGACACGAAAAGAAGTGTTCTATTCTCATTTGCTTTTTTTGGCTTTGGGATAGGTGTTATTATTATTAGAAGGAAGCGTACAGTTAAGCACGTTGTAGTGGTTCGGGTTCCGAAATCCACAAGGACCAATGTGTACAAAGAACTATTAGATCAAATACGGGCTAAGACGGAAAAAAAGTTGGTAAAGAGGAAACTAAATTCGAAATCAAAAGAAAGAAAGCAAGTAAACACAGGTTGTAAAACGATTGGAGAAAAATGCTAGGCATAGGGTGTTCTCAGGGAAATC
>OVAN01003852.1:2305-22570 GCA_900406275.1 Anastatica hierochuntica
TTTAATCTCTTCTTTTTCTTCTTTGTTTTTGTGCTTTCAGGTGCATGAACAGGCCTAATACTAGAAGCGAAGGGATCAAAAATCTTGCTGAATTCGAACTTGAACCTTCGCATCTAGAGAGACAGAAGAAGAGAGAGAAGTTGCTGGAGGTTATTGAAGAAATTGAGTTTGCTCAAATCATGGGTGACAACTTGGGAGAGCCCATTCAAGTTCATTAAAATCCTCTCTTTCCTGGAGCTCTTCTAGGAGCTAATCCACCTGCTGGAGGTGGTGCTAATGTTGGTGCTCAGCAAGCTGGCTTGCAGAATGTTGCAGCTGAGGGGCAACAAGGCGCAAATCAACCTCGACATAGGATGACTCTAGCGCAATATGACACTCCGGAGGCCTTCTATGCAAATTGTGTTGGGATTCGTCCGCCTTCCATTGAGAGAAGGGACTTTGAGATCAAGACAGGTCCCATTAACTTGGTGCAGCAGAATCAGTTTCATCGGTTGCAATCACAAAACCTAATGCACTATCTGGATAAGTTTGAAGCCATCTGCAATACTATCCATCACAATGGAGTGCCTGCTGAAGCTCTGAAATGCAAGTTATTCACTTTCTCTCTGAATGACAAGGCTACAAGATGGTACAATAGCATAGAGCCTGATTCTCTGAGGACATGGGACGAGATGAGGGTTTCTTTCCTTGGTCATTTCTTCACAAAATCAAGGTCTATGTCTCTGCGGATTAAGATTGCAGGATTTCTCCAATTGGGTGTTGAGAGTTTACATGCAGCTTGGGAAAGATTTAGAGAATACCTCAATAATTGTCCTCATCATGGATTCTCATATTGGAATCTCCTCAACATTTTTTACAATGGGGTTGAGGAGAAGTATCTAAATGCTATGGACACCGCTAGCAATGGTGATTTCAGTACCAAGACTGTGGAGGAAGTTTATCAATTGGTGAATAACATGGCGAATAGTCAAGCCAATCGCAGATCAGACTATGATTGAGGTAGAGGAGTTGTGACATCATAAGCGAAGAGAATTGATGATTTGCAGACAAAGCTCGATGAGCTAATGAGGAGAGATCAGTAGGGAGTGAACTTTGTTGGTGAGCAGAACGAAGCACATGTGCTTCAAGAGCATAAAATGGGGCAGATGTACCAGGAATACATGTCTGAGGAGCTGAATGGTGGACAAGCAGATGTGAATTACATTGGAGGTCAAGGAAACTTTGGTAACAGAGGTTTCAACCAATAGAATCAGTTCTAGAATAAGCCATACAATCAGAATCAGAGTGTCTTCAACTCTGGTTTTCAGAACAAGAATCAGAACAATGGCTTTGGAAATAATGGCTATCAGCAGAAGCAGTTTGGTTCAGGAGGATTCAAGAATAACTATGAGTAGAGGTATCAGAATCAAAACCAAGGACAGTCTTCTGCGTCTTCTGAAGATAGTGGTTTGAAAAAAATGCTTCACCAAGTGCTGGAGAATCAGACTAAGTCTGTTGCGGATATCAATCAGAAAGTCGATAGCATGTACAGTGACCTCAATGGGAAGTTTGAGGTTATTAGTTTCGAATGAAGATGCTGGAAACACAGGTTGCTCAGAATTTTGCGAACAACAGAACTCCCCCAGGTGTCATTCCAGCCAAACCGGAGAAGAATCTGAAGGAGTACTGCATTGTTATCACAGTTCGAAGCGAAAAAACGATTGAGAAGTCGTCTGGGACAAAGATTGGTCGATCCATACCCCCTGGATCGGTCGATCCATGTCTCAGAAGACCATAGAAAGTTGCAAGATTTGGCGATTGATCGATCATCTAAAGCGATCGATCGATCAGGAAAAAAAGACAAGGATCGATCGATCATTGCCCCTGGATCGATCGATCCCTGTCATGACGGGAAAGTATCGAATTTTCTCGATGAAACGAAGGCACAAGAGGTTAAGGGAGAGTATGTGCCACCCCCACCTTTTGTTCCCAAACCTCCATATCCTTCCAGACCCCGTCAAAAGATCAAGGAACGCGAGTATGAGAAACTTAAGAATCTCATTGGTGAATTACATGTTCGATTGCCTTTCATTGAGGCAGTCAAGATGGTACCATCTCTTAAGAGGTACATGAAAGAGATTCTCTCAGATCACATGACCTTAGAACAAGGTGTATCAGTTCTTGCTTCAGAGTGTAGCGTAGTTCTTCAGAATATTACACCGTAGAAACGCGAAGATCCAGGTCCTTTTGTTTTGCCATGCAGGATCGGATCTCTTACCTTCGAGAGATGTCTATGTGATTTGGGCTCTGGAGTTAGCTTGATGCTGCTGTCTGTCTTGCAGAGGCTGAACATGGTAAATTATATGCCCACAAAGATGTCCTTGATACTTGATGATAGATCAATTCGGAAGCCCATAGGTATTCTCGATAACATTCCTGTTGGTGTTGGGAAAGGCTATGTATACACTGATTTCATAGTCTTAAAGCTTGACAAAGAACCCAAGGATCCTATCATCTTGGGTAGACCATTCTTATTTACTGCTAGAGCGATGATTGATGTTCAGAATGGTCAGATTGATCTGCAATTGGGTAAACTAGATGTGCGTTTCAATCTCGAGAATCCAACCAAGAAGCCTACCATAGATGGGCAAACATTTAGGTTTGACACATTGACTGAAGTGATTGAGGAGGCTGTGTAGGAACCTTACACTGAGGAATCTTTCCAAATTTCCTTATCACGAGCTGACGAAGAGGATGATTTATTGAGTAGAAACGCAGTGGTGACTACAGAAAAGAATGATGTCAAAGAAGTCCTGGATGGAGACGTTCATTCTACAGTGAGAAAACTCAAGACCAAAAAGAAGGTGAAGCAGAAAGAGCACAGTACTGAGGAGAGTTCTAAGTTTACCTTGATCCCTCTAGGATGCGATGGAGGTGCTATTGAGTACAAAGTGAAGCGCAAAGGCAGATTTAGACCTTTCTCCAAGGTCAGGGCCATCATTACACAAGAGTTTAAAGAGAAAGGAGCAGCTGCTATGAAGAAGGCAATGAGCAGCATCTTTGAGCTAAAGATTTTCGCTGGTGGAGTTGATTCGGGGCAAGTTCCAAGGCCCTTCCAGACTGATCCATCGCCACTACAGTCAGGTTCGTGACTTTAAACAAGTGTTAAGTGGGAGGCAGCCCACTAGGTAGTTTTCTTTTTATTTTTAGTTAGTTTGTAGTGTTTTTAGTTTTTGTGCTTTGGATTTTGGTGCTTTTACATTTTTCGTGTTTTTAGCTTTTGTATTGCAGGAAAAGATCACCAGACAGATGGACAGGGATCGGTCCCTGTCCATGAATCGATCGATCCCTGTCTATTTACGTGGCTATTTTACACGATTTCAGGTAAGTTTACTTTTTCCCGTTTCATTTCATTTTCTTTTCATTTTTATTTGTTACTTACCCCTTCCTTGAATTTGTTTCACACCTAGACGGTGTGAGATAAGTCTGGGGGAGATTACTTATGTTTTCCTTTTTCTTTTGGTGTTGTTTGAGTCATTTTGATGTTTTTATTGAGTCAGTTTATGGATTGATTACGTTTCATGATGATTTCATACTATTATTTCTGCGCATTGCACTTTATTTATATGTTCATTAACCATTTCATTTGGACTTTTAGCGCAGGCAATCCAGAATAACTCATGACCAAACTCCCCACCAGAAATCTCTAGAACTTACTCTTTTGTCTGAAATATTTTTAACTCTATCTTATTTGGCTTACTAATGAACTTTAAATGCTTTGATCCAGGAACTTAAAATCAAGAATCAAACCCCCTTCATTCAGGATTACATCCCCATTTTTCTACCATCATTTTCGGTAATCCTTAGTGACCAGACTCATCTTTAGTCTGACACCACACCCTTATCTTATCTCCTTGATTTTCCATGCATTTCTTTTTCCATATTATGTGCACACATGTGTAAAAACAACATAGAGAATAGGGTAGACATGATTCTTCTAATTTCTTAGGTAGGATTGAACATTTAGGTGGTTTAGACACGGTCCCGAGTGTATGATTTCTCGGTGTTCATTAATATGCTAATTTGAACCAGATTTTCGTTCTGAAAAAGAACGAAAATTAATTTAAATTTCTGTATATCTGGTTTAGAAATTAGCATTTGCATATTATTATGTTGATTAGATTCACCCTGAAGAAAGCACATATTTTGTTTACTTTTGGTTTGGTGGTTTGTACTTGGGTAGTTAGGGGACATGGATATCAATATACTCTTTCTCTCGTGCGATTTTGCATAATGTCTTGCATCTTGACGCAGCTTTTGATACCCAAACCACTCAAGCCTCACCACTAAAAAGCCTTGAATACCTAGCCTGATTTCCTGATTATGAGTTCTGGGGTGAAAAGTTTCACGCCCATCTTAATTGAATGTAGAGAGTTATTAACTTGGAAGCTGAGTTTGCAGGTCCAAATTTTAGAGTATATATGGGCTTGGGAGGTTATGCAGCAATTCTTGGGGAGAATGTTCTAACTGTTCTGAGACTTCATGGTTAGTGAAAGTAGCGCAGAGTAATGTTTTTTGAAAGCATGCAGTCCATTCGGTTTTTGAGTTTCTTTTCCTGCAAGCTTAGTCTTCGTTTCCTTTACTTGAGAACAAGCAAAGATTCAAGTATGGGGAATTTGATGTATCAATATTTTAATCATTTTACTAGGTTTTTTACACGAGATTTATGGTTTTTTAGTATGTATTCGGATCGTTTTGGCACGAATTTGTGTTCTTTGTTATTTTTACAAGAATCGAGTTTGAATGTACGAAAAGAATGCATTTTGGATGGATTTCAAGCGTCGAAGGAAGTGTTCGTGAAAAGCTGGAAAATACCTAGAAATTTGGACAAGGTTCGACCGATCCATGTCCCTGGATCGACATATCCCTGTCATGTATTGCGGACCGATTTTACGAAGAACCAGACCGAACTTATTTAGAACCGGATTGCTATCAAAAGACCTAGACTCATGTTTCTTGATTCATTACGCACTTTTAGAGAGTTTTTGAGAGCACTAGAGAGATTTATAACCTAGGGAGAAGAAACCTCTTTGTTCTTCGTTTCGAGAAGTTTCCGAACCCTTTTTACTCTTGTTTATGCTTAATAAAATCATGTCTCTCTTGAATTTGATATGTGTTTTTGCAATTACCATGAGTGAGTAGTCTGTTTGTTGGGTTTAGGGTTCTCACATAGGGATTCATGATTTGTTGATATAGAATCGCATGATTAGGGATTTAATCTAATGGATCTTCATTTATAATTGATCGTAATGCATGAAACTGCATTGATCACTTAGTTTCTATTCTTATGTAATTTAACGCCTGGAAAGTTTTTATTTAAATGCCTGAAAGTATCTTAGATGAGCAATTCTTTTTAAGCAAATGGAAGTTGATGCTTAACTTAATTGTGAACATATCGAACCTGTTAGTAATGCATGATTAGAAATCGAGGGTCAACGGAAGTTAGTCTCGAGATTACTAATACATAGGGCGCTGATACTACAGAAGTAGATCAGTTCTAAATTAGAATTTGAGTTCAAGACGGTTCTTAGCTTGTTCCCTAGTCTATAATTTGAATCAACAATAAATTGTTTCCCTAAGAATACTCGACGCCCAACACTTCTTCGATTGATTTACAACCCCGTCGTTGCGTGTCTGCCCTCTTTGCTTTCTTTATTTCGAATTTTGCATCATCTTTAAAGACATCTTTTTAGCCTTAGCCCGCTGTGTGATCTGCTATTTCTTCGTGCTATCTTTGGTATCTGTGGATTCGATCCCGAACCCCTACAACGTACATCTGTAGGCTTGCAGTATTTTCTCGGGCGAAAACCTGAGCTATCACTTTTATACTTAAGAATGTTAAAAAATAAGTTAGCGTTGAGGATGAAATCTTAAGTTTGTTTGACTCAAAGCGTTCATGTTTCTCTCTTCATTTTAAATAATTTTTTCTTAACTTATCCTCACAAGAGATGTTCCATTCATAAATTGACGAGGAAACTCATATGTCCCAGCACTGATATATTTGTATAAAAAGTGTAAAACATCGACCAAATCAACATTAAAATTTAATTCTTAAATCTGATCTTGCATGTCATATGACATTTTGTAGTCTCCGTGTCATCAAAGATTATAGTCAGTAGGAGTTTGTCCTGAAAGCTTCCATGTACTCCTCTTTAACACTTAGCTCGCATGTCAAACTACGACAACAATCCATCTTTGAATTTCCTGCTCCATGGACAAAGAGAAAAACAGATTAGATTACTCAAAATGTTTTTTCTATGGAGAAAAACCATCTCAAAGTTGCCAAACAAATCTACAAATTACAGAAGTTAAACATCTTTAAAAAGAATAAACAAAATTCAAGAAATGTGATAATGATCACATAATGTGAAGCTTAGAATCCTTATATAAACAGATCATTAATGAAACTCCATCACAAGGCATGGAGCTTTTAAAAGAAACCTTCTCCTCCATATGTATTTGCAGATGAAGGGTTTCCATCGTTTTTGTTAAGTAATTGGGCTTGAGACAACTCTCCTTGAGCCGGTTCTGCAAGTTCCACGGTTGTAATGAGTTTATCAAAATCTGACATGCTTGCTGTACAAAGATCCTTAGTCAAAACGATTGAGAAACACTAACGGGTCAAAAAGAAATGTTGATTCTGTGAATCTGTGAAACACCTTATCAGAGATTGGAGGAACTAAATAAGTGGACGTAGAAGATCTACACTCAGTGGAAGAGTAATGTTCTTTAGAATATGGCTCTTCTTTTAAAGTAGTAATATACCTTTCTTGACAAGAATTAAAATTACATCATAGTAAAAAAACCAGGAAAATCTCTTAAAAAGAACGGAGCATTAAACTTACCTTAAGCGGAATCATCTGAGGAATCATAATCTCTTACATGACGAGGAGCCTTTGTAGCTTTTGGTACATGCTTTACTTCCATGTGATGTACAAATTGCAAAAAGGAGACTCCGTAAATATCAGTTCAAGTTACCATTACGCTCACTACTATAAACAAAAAAAAAAAAAAAAAAAACCANCTCAACTATTTCAGAATCATTCCATGGTCCTTTGTTAGACCTTAAGCACCTTCCTTCATTAGGACATTTGCATAAATCTCCCAAGAACTTGGAAGCTGACGGCATATGCAGAATAAACAAAAACAGTAAAAGATAATGTTACAAAGACAAAACTTATAACAAAAATTAACTAGGAATCAATGGTTTCTAATAGCTTTGACGGGTCAAATGAATTAGGGTTTACTATAGTTTTTTCTTACAGTGTGCACTGTCCACTGGGCCGGTCCTGGA
Organism: Anastatica hierochuntica; assembly: GCA_900406275.1. Taxonomy (NCBI): domain Eukaryota; kingdom Viridiplantae; phylum Streptophyta; class Magnoliopsida; order Brassicales; family Brassicaceae; genus Anastatica; species Anastatica hierochuntica. Next base: position 9,639 of record OVAN01003852.1, read on the forward strand.
CAAAGCCCAATGAAACATTGGCTTTAGCCCCCATTTTTTGCAAGCCCCCATGTAGAACAAAAAAATTCATTTTATATATTTATATGTATAGAGTAAAAGAATTAATGTGATGACAAAAACTAGAAATATTTTCTGTTGGCTTTTATTATATATCGTCTCAGGACTCAAATCAATTAATAAAATATATATGTACTATGAAAACAATGGCCCATTAATATGAAAAAAATGAATAAAACTAACGATCACGTTCTCGCACTTTTTTTTTCATTCGACCTTTTTCGTTTCCTTCCTTTTTTTCTTCACGATTCATAGCTACTTTTACATAATTTTTCAACTGCCTCTATTTTTATATCAAAATAATACTCGGCAGCTGTAAGAATCATGTCAGGTGATTCTTCTCTCGACCAATATAATTGAAAATTTGAGATTATACTCAATTTGTTTATAATTGAAACTATGTACGGAATATCAATCATACTATATTTCTTTGACATCAATTTTTAGGAATTTCAGCAAGAAAAACAAAGTGCAAACACAGGATGCCAAAAAGCAAGAGAGAAGAAAAGGAAAGAAGAATTGGAGAAATCTCTTGCCAACTCCATGTTGAGGTATGTTAAAAGATCAAAACCTCTTCAAACTAATGAGTGTAGTGCTGCTGGTGATGAAAATCCCACTGATTTAGAAGATGATAAGGCAGAGGAAATTGAGAACAAAGAAGACGACATAATTATTGAAGAACAAGTGGAGATTTGGATAAAACAGATCCATCAAGCTGGAAAATGATTGATCAGGTTTTGAAAGATTTTTTACTGGAAAAGGTCCTATGAAAAGAGTACAAGAGGACTATGTATTTCCAAAAAGTGATCATGGTAGACATTTTTCTCATAGGTATTATAAAAGAGATATGAAAAATGGAGATAAACAAGATAGGAATTGGCTACTTTATTCAAAAGTGGCGGACAAAGTATATTGCTTTTGCTGCAAATTGTTTGGTCGGGATCAAGATGCTAATCAATTGTCAAGCAAGGGGTTTAATGATTTGAAGAATACCAGGATAAGACTAAGCCAACACGAAACTAGTCATTGCCATATTATATGCATGAGTCAGTGGATGGAATTAGAATTAAGACTAAGGAAGAAGCAGCCTATTGATAAGTGTCTACAAGAAGAAATCAATAAGGAAAAAAATCGCTGGAGAGAAGTTTTGTTGAGAATATTTTCACTGGTGACAACTCTTGCGAAACAGAATTTAGCGTTTCGTGGGACTAATAGAGGCTTGGTCAGAAAAATAATGGAAACTTTCCAAGTTTTGTTGAGAATATTTTCACTGGTGACAACTCTTGCGAAACAGAATTTAGCATTTCGTGGGACTAATGAGAAGCTTGGTCAGAAAAATAATGGAAACTTTTTAAGTTTTGTTGAATCATTTGGAGAGTTTGATCCAGTTATGCGCGAACATATTAGACGAGTTAATGGAGGTGAGGCTCACTACCATTATTTAAGCCACATGATTCAAGATGAGTTGATTGCTATGTTAGGAAATGAGGTTAAGCTTATGATCATCAAAAAAATTCAAGAAGTGAAATACTTTTCAGTTATTCTTGATTGTACTCCACATAAAAGCCATAATGAACAAATGAATCTTATTATCAAATGTTTTGATGTCTCAATAGCTAAAACACAAGTTAAGAATTTTTTGTGACGTTCTTAGAAGTTGCAGATAAATATGGAGAAGGTTTTTTTGAGTTGCTTTGTGATACATTGGCTTGTCACAATTTGAGTATTCATGATGTGAGAGGACAAGACTATGACAATGGATCTAATATGAAGGAAAAACACAAAGGAGTACAGAAAAGATTGTTGGATATCAATTCAAGAGCATTTTATACACCTTGCGGTTGTCATAGTCTTAACTTGGCACTTTCTGATATGGCTAAATCATCTACAAAAGCGATTGCTTTCTTTGGAATCATTCAGCGGATATATTTTTTGTTTGCATCATCTAGAAATAGGTGAGAGCTATTTAAGGAGATGGTAGGAGGCCTCACCTTTAAGTCGCTATCAGACACTCGTTGGGAAAGTCGTGTTGAAAGTGTTTGAGCGATTCGGTTTCAGGCTCCAAAAATAAGAGATGCGTTAGATTACTTGGCAGAAGATTGTGATGATCCTGGAGCTCGTAGTGATGCTGAAGCTCTTGCAACAAGTGAAACTCATGTTATTGGAGGATTTGAGTTCCTATTTTGTATGGTTATTTGGTATGATCTTCTATTTACCGTTAATACGGTAAGTAAAGCGATGCAGTCCGAGCATATTGATATTGATGGTGCTTTTGTTAACTTGAAAGGGTTAGTTTCGTATTTGATAAACTACAGAGAAACTGGATTTGAAAAAACAAAAGTAGAAGCTAAGATTATTGCAGAGTCTATGGATATCGAATCAGAATTCTCTGTGAAACGAAAGCGCATTATTAAAAGGAAAAGACATTTTGACGAAGAGATGGGAAGGGATGATAACTTTGAGATGCTAAGCGAGGAAGAGAAGTTTAAAATTGATTTTTTTTCTCAGAGTCGTGGATCAAGCTATAGTATCTCTTCAGAGGAGGTTTGAACAATTTGAAGAATATGGAAAAGTTTTTGGATTTTTGTTTGATTTAAAAAAGCTCAGATCGATAACAAACGAGGGTTTAAAGGCAACATGCATGAACCTTGAAACTTCTCTTAAACATGGTGAGATTTCAGACATTGATGGAAATCATTTATTTCTAGAAATCAGGATTTTACGAGAAGTTTTACCAAACGAGATCAAGAAGGCTATTGAAGTTTTAGACTTCTTAAAAAATATGAAGGTCGTTGTTATCCAAATACATGGATTGCATATAGAGTTATGCTAACAGTTCCGGTTTCAATCGCCTCTGCGGAAAGAAGTTTTTCTAAGTTGAAGCTAATCAAATCTTACTTGCGGTCGAGTATGTTAGAAGAAAGAATGAATGGTTTGGTAATGTTATCGATTGAGACAGATATGGTTGAAAAACTTGATTATCAAAGTTTGATGAACGACTTTGCTAGAAAAAATGCAAGAAGAAGTATTTATCAAAATCCATGAATACTACTAGGTTTGTTTTTTTACTTTTAGGATTACATTTTGTTTCATTGGCAGTTTTAGACTTTTTTATTTTCGAAATTATTTGTATGAGTTTTTAATTAAATTTTTATAATAAAAATTATTGGTCCCCATTTTTTATTTTGTTCAAGCCCCAAAAATTTCAGGACCGGCCCTGACTGTCTGTTATCAATCTATTTTTGACAATTTTCTGACCATACTTTCTCCATTTTTAACTATAGCCAACATTGTTACCATTATCACCTACACCAATCTGCTTCTATCTTAAACGAAACAAATCAAAAAACAAGAAGATATAAAACAGATTGAAAATTCTAACAATTTTCTACCGTGCATAAGTTAACCTTAGAACAATAAGCACATAACATATGAAGGTGGGGTACGCTTTATATGTGAAGATGAATAGGAATCAAAGACCAAGTTAGGTGAAAGGGAAGATTAATTGTATCCAAAATTGGGTACGTAATTATGTTTGGCACACTTCTAGAGACGTAGAGATTCATGACGTGACAAAAAAGACAAACTTGATGGATCTCACGATCCAACTCAAGATAATGGTGGACAATATATTAGAGTTTGCAATGTACCGATCAAGAAGGTGACTTTATTCAAAAGAAGAGAGTACAAAGTTGTGTTATATGAATACGATATTGAGTGTAAAATGTGTATCTCCATCTCTCTCTCTCTCCTTCCACGCTCCCTTCTTCCTTTTATAGGTAGATACTAGAACATAACGACCACTCCATTTGCTTCGGCGAATACGTCGTCTTAAATGCGGGAAACACAAGCATCTAATGTCGTCGACCCGAGATTAAGCTTTGACCTTGAAGATATGGGTATGTTTGTCTCATGGCCTACAACTTTTCCTTCCTCTTATTAATCTCCATCTTTTTCGTAATGGGCCGCAGAGGCCTTTCTCTGATTTCTGGTTTTGCCTCCGGGTTATTCAAACCGGATTTGGTAGGGTGGAATCCACCTCCATTAGGAGCCCCCCCCTCTTCCCCCCGAAACTCGTCAAAGAAGGTTAATTAAGGACCTCGCGAGTCGGATCCTTGAGTAATTTTCCTTGAGGAGATTTGGAAACTTGGAAACCTTAATATCGTTTGAATATATTGGTCTTTAATGAAGATCTAGTTTCCTTTCTGGTTTGCTTGCATGGAGATTTGATTGAATTTGATTTGATTTTTCTGTACCGCGCCATTGCTCCCACTTTCCACGTAATCCTTGATACTCGTGTCATTTAAAGCCCAAACTCAACTCCTCCCCCTTCCACTTAACGTTTCATATGTCGCCATCAAAAAAGTTTGTTTTCTCTCTAACTCTTTCACTTCTCTTCTCTTGTTTGTTTTTTTTCCTGTGAATTTCTCTATTTCTTTGTGATTTCGTTGCTTTATTCCACTGTGAACCAAATCTCACAACCTTCCCAACTATGGAACTTGGAACCCTAATCACGCGCCGGAGAAAACTTATGTCTCCCTCTCCTCTATATGTCGTCCAGCTCGAAGATACTCCAGGAACCTTCGGCGAAAGGCCTTTCCTGATAGACGAGCATGTTGACCTCCCCTTCTTCCGTGCAGGCCCCGATACAGGTGGGGAAGAAGGAGGTCTTGCCATCTCCATTGACGAAGACGATCTCTTGGAGGAAGAACGCCTCACCGTTGTACCAGCTATTCTGGTGGCCATCGCTCCTCCAGAGAATGCTCTTGTCGCTGCTCTAACCACAAGCACCGCCATATCCCTCCAAATGCTGAGGGAGGAATTTCATGTTCCCGACAACGTCGTGTTCCTGCTTCCCTCTCCCCAGGATAGACGTTGGACTCCTCCTCCTGGCTACTTTTTTATCTACGAGTAATTCATCAGAAGTTGCCACCTATGGTTCCCCTTCCTCATATCCTGATGACTTACTGCCATCGTCACCGAATTGCCCTCTCCCAGTTAACTATGGGTGGAATCAGGATCATCGTTGGCCTTTTCGTTCTTACTGCGGAGATCGACCTCAAGCTGAGGGTCTAACTACTTGAGCGCTTGATCTCTTTCAAGTGAATCAATAAAAAGCTCAAGGTATGTGTCCGGGAACCCCTAGCTAATGACACTCCCAGACAGCAAGATCGATTTCTGGGAGAAGCCTACTTCTTCGTGCAGGCCAACTCTAACTTTCTACCCGCTCTCTTTGCTAGAACAGTTCGTAGGGACTAGAACTTTGATGCGGGTAGGCGACCTGTTTAGGTCTTCCTCTTTAGTTATGTCTGATTGTGTTACTAATGTCACTATTTTTGGTGCTTGTTTCAGTTCGTTCAACCGCCAAGAAAGCCAAGGACTTCCTGACCTTGAGCGACAATCTAGTTGCCCTCCGTGCTATCTAGAAATGCCATTGGGTTAGTTTCAACGCCACCCGTATTGTCGTTGTTGTTGCTATCCTAGCTGCCAGGGAGTCCAGCCACCGTCTCTTCCCTCCAAGTCATCCACACCACTTCACATTCAATATCCTCCTCCAATGGTGCATTCTACCGTGCAACTTCCTAACTTAGAGCAGAGAGCTGCGGAAGCTGTTATGTGTGATTTTGGTCGTTCTTTGTAGCACTACAAAAGCTGGAGATCGATGAATGTTTAGAAAAAGTAAAAGGAAGTTTGTTTTAAGCTCTGAGATCAAAGATGGCGAAAGAATTACTTTTTGTATTGATTTTTGGCTTAGGGTTTCGTGCGTACACGTTTTTCCCTTGAGCTTTGTATTTATACATGTGCTTCATGATTATTCCTCCAAAAATTGGATATATCATGATTATCTGTAGGATATATGCATCTATATCTAGAATACACGTCATTATCTACTAATTTAAATAGTTAAAATAGAGGAGAGACGGTGGTCGGCTGGCCTCTGACTTCCGGCTATGCAAGGTCATCTGACTTCCGGCTTCCGACTATGGGACGTCGTCTGGCTTCCTGCTTCTGGGCATTTCCCTGCTTTGAGGTCTTATTGTTGTACTCCATCTAAGCCTGGGGAATTACCATGACCTAAATTACTCCCAACAGTTTGCCCCTTATTACGCAGGTTCGATCCGAAGCTGTGGAATAACATGTCTTCGAGGTGGCTTAGGCAGGAAGCCAGTAGTCGCTTGGCCTTTTCAGCTGTGGATTGCACCACCTCTACTTTCTATGAGCGTTTGCTTGCTTTTGGTTTGAGTTTTATCAGATAATGAGCATCGTTGCAGCGGGAAGTTGCTTCTGGCTCTTTGACGTCTGGCCTCAGGGCTTTGAATTTTGAACTTCATGAGCCTTTAGCAGTATTCAAGGATGGTTGATTTGTTTGAAAAATCCCAGCTATTTGACTTGGTGAGGAGAAGGTTTCGTAGCCGTTAGCGAAGATTTGCAAAGATTTGAGAAGAAAGAAAATAGCCATGGCTCTTCGCGAGATTCGTGCCAACGATTGGATGTGTGTGGCCAATTTCAATTTCTTCTCTTTTCTTTTAAACCTTTTCTTCCTTCTTCTTTGGCATTTTCGCTTCATCTTCTTCCTTTCTTTGCTAAAATTCTTGCTCCCGAAATCCTTATCAAGCTTTCGATCCGCGATTTTAAGGTTAGATCCTCTTCTTCCTTCCTCTGTTTGCTTCTTTTAGGATAGATTCCGGGGGTCGGTCCTTAGGATTTCAGATTAGCCTTAGCCTTTAAGTCTTTATTGCCTCAATCGATCTTTAGATCAAAGATCGAAACCTTTTTGAACCTAAATATGACTAGTTCCGACGATGAGTTTTCTTCGGTGGCCTCATCCTCCGTTGGTGCCCGCGTTCGGAGGAGATGCCTGATTAGGACTAGCCCATCTATTGAGGTTGAGGGGTCTTCTGAGGACACGGAGATCGCTGAAGCTAACCCACTTCCCTTGCGCTCCGCCGCGGTTCCGGAGCTTCTGAAGGTTGGGCCCTTCTCCGACGTAAACTTTGAGATCCTGGAGGAGTGGAGGCAGCAGTATTCCATTGGGGAAGACGTTCACTTGAGGTTGCCCAAGAAGGATGAAAGGGCTTATGAATGCCCCAGAGACGAAAAAGTCGTGTATGAAGGCTATGTCGAGGCTGGAGTCAGGGGTACAATACCTGCTCTGGTGAGGAAGGTCTCGGAACACTTCAACATCTGCCCTTCCAAGTTGAACCCGCCCTCTTGGAGGATTCTCACTATCATCCAAGTTATTAACGAGTTCCACGAGCTGGATCTCGGCATTAATGAGCTTCTCTACTCCTACTATTCCACCCATGTTCTTTCGAGTGAAGGTAGGTACTACTTCCGCCCTCTTGTCGGTGCTCCCTTGGTGTTGGAGCTGGAGAAGGTGGAAAGGAAAGGGGCGGCCTTCACAAAGCATTGGGCCCAGAAGTTTGTTTCCATGAGAGTCGGGACTTCTCCTGGGATCTCTACTCTTTGGAGATTCACAGGAAGGCTTAGGATGCTTTTGTTTTTGTTGCTTCCAATTTGGTCACTAACCCTCTTGGCCCTTCGTTTTTGCATAAGTGTCTACAGAGAAGTCTGAGGAAGGCAGAGAGAAGGCGGAAGAAACTTTGGAGATCCTTGCTGAGGAAAGGAGCATCCCGTTCCTTTTGTGTGAAGAAGCGTTGAGCCAGAGAAGCATAAGAGGTTTTCTCCTTGTTTCTTACTTATTTTTTCTATCTGCTTTTGGGCTAGCTTCATGACTGATCTTTTTGTCGTTTTGCAGAAAATATGTCGGGATCCTGGTCTAAGGCATTGGAGGACTTCAAAAAAGGCCCAAGCGACAAGAAAGGAAAAGTTGGCGTCTGGGAGCAAAGCTCCAGAGGTGGTGGAGATCTCGGAATCTCCCTCTGCTGGGTCCAAGAAGAAAGGGACCCAGAAGGCCACTGCCTCTAGCAAGAAGCAGAAGGGTCCTCCCGCCAAGCAGTCCTCCTCCTCTATTCGCGATCTTGATGGCGCCCTGGAGCACTTGTAGAGCTCCATCTTCCCTGTGCTTCCTTCTGATCCTCCTAGCTCTGATAATCTAGGCATCTTCGACTAGGTCCAGAAGGGAATGATCAAGGTAATTGGCCTGCCTTTGGCTTCTGGCTGCTTTTTGGTTGTCTCCTTTTATTTTGACTAACCTTCCTCCTCTTTGTTGTTCAGCTAGCTGCTTCTCTCTTCCATGCCAAGGATCAGGTCGCCACTGAGGTGATCGCTACAGGGAAGGCTCAGGTGGGGAGGTTGCCTTGCTAAGCTGAGGGCAGAGAAGGACAGGTCTGCTGGCTTGGAGAAAGAGATGAGGGAGATGAAGGAACTGCTCCGGGGGCTGGAGTCGGAGAAGGAAAAGGCGGCAGAGAAGGTTCGTAGCTTGACTGAGGAGAAGGCAAAGCTAGAAGAGGAACTTGGCAACCTGGACGCCCGGGTGGCCACCTTTACGGAGTAGATGTCCATGGGCGTCAACGGTGCCAGGATCACAAGGCTCTGGGAAATGGTTCAGGACAACCTCAAGGGTGAGGCCAAGTCTTTGAACTTGCAGGAGGAGTTTGAGAACTACAAGATGGTGGCGATCGCGGAGGCAGAAGAGAATGGCCTCGAAGCTCCCACCTTTGAAGATGAACCAGAGATTCCTCCTTCCCTGGCTTCTACTCCTCCAGCACCCTCTGAGCCAAATGTAGAGAAGTCTGCCTCTCCTAATCCTCCAGATGCCTAGCCTCCATACCCAGAATCAAGAAACAGGTTGCTCTCCCCTTGTGGGATTTTATTTTTCTTTTCTGTTGATGGCATGCCCCTGCATGGGCCTACTTTTGCCCCTTGTGGGCTTTGTAATGACTTTTGCGACCTTAGTGGCCTTGACTTTTTGTTGGCCTTCTTGGCCTTATTTCTGTTTGCCCTTCAAAGCTTAAAACTCATCTTCAGGCCCTTAGTGGCCTTCTATGAATATCTTTTCTGGCTCTCTGTTGTCTTCTTGCTATACCAGGCTCTTGAATTAGATTTAAGATGATGATTTTGCAAGCTTTTTATCATTAGCACCCTGACTAGCTGGCTTCTAGCTAGTAGCCTTTAGCTTTTGTGTCTTGGTCGGCTAGCTTCTGGCTAGGAGCCTCTAACCTTTGCGCCTTGATCGGCTGGTTTTTGGGTAGAATCCTCTAGCCTTTGCGCCTTGATCGGCTGGCTTCTGGCTAAGAGCCTCTAGCCTTTGCACCTTGATCGGTTGGCTTCTAGCTTTAAGCCGCTAGCCTTTTTGCCTTGATCGGCTGGCTTTTGGCTATGAGCCTCTAGCATTTGCTCCTTGATCGGCTGGCTTCTAGTTTTGAGCCCCTAGCATCTTACCGATTTTCCAGTTGTTCGACTTCTGGCGTATTGGCCTCTAGTCTTTTATCGATATTCCGGCTATTTGACTTCTGGCGTATTGGCCTCTAGTCTTTGTCGTGTCTTGCGAGAGTTCTTGAGTTCCAAGTTAGGATAATCTCAATATCACTCTTCTTTTTNCCTTAGACAATGCTTAGGTTCCCATGACGTGTTTTTAGCCTCTTGATATCCGGAGGTATCTTCTGCCTTTTGGCTTTCTGTTACTCGGAGGTAACCACTAGCTTGAGTTTTTGGCCTCTTGATACATGGAGGTATCTTTTGGCTTTTTGGCATTATGTTACCCGGAGGTAACCACTAGCTTGTGTTTTTGGCCTCTTGATACCTAGAGGTATCTTCTGACTTTTTGGCATTCAGCTATTTGGAAATAGCTGATTTTGCTTTGTTGCACTCTGCTTCCTACAGTGAAGCCACTCTCAGTCTTATTGGTTTTGCTGGTATGAACCTCTCCCGCAAAGAGGTCCAAGTGCTAGACTTTTCTTCTACTTCCCACGTCTGGGTAATTAGGTATAGGTGATGCTCTTGTGCTTAGGTCACATAGCTTTTGCGTTTACTGTGACCTGGTAAGAAAGGTTAAGCTTGTTTTTGCTTTCTGCTCAGCACTCTGCTTTCCGGTTAGCCACTCTCTGTTAAGCANTGTTAAGCAGAATAAGCAATTTTTGTCTCTTATTTTCTTTCGGGTGTTTTCCCTTTTCCAAGAAGAGTTTCTTTTTTTGAGCTTTTCGCTTTTGTTTTGGAAGGGTACATTGCTTATGTTACTCCTTTATTGAGAAGTAGTCATTCAACTTATTTGCCCCTTGCTTTTAACTGAATTTTTCCGTGAGAAAGCAGTTGTTTTATTGATTGGTATCCGTCCTTAGATGTATATGATTACATAAAAGGATGCAAAAGAAATTAAAAATCCAAAGCAGAAAAACGTATTTGGATTATGGTCGTCTGGGTCAGGGGGGTTCTTTTTAGAAGAAGTAAGAATTTAGGTGTAACGCATTCCAACTATTTGGCTGTACTTTTTCGTACATGTCTTGTAACTTGTATGCCCCTGCTCTTTTGACTTCCACGATTTGGTATGGTCCTTCCCAGCCAGGCACCAACTTTCCCGCGTCCTTGTCCCTGGTATTCTCAAATACTCGGCGTAGAACTCATTCTACTTGTTGGAACGTCCGGGTTCGTACTTTCTTGTTGTAGCTGCGAGCTACTTCTTGTTGGTACTTCCAGTTTCGGATTCTTGCGGCTTCCCTTTTTTCGTCAAGGAGATCCAGGGACAAAGCCATCAGCTCTTCATTTTCTCGTAGGGTTAGAAGTTCTGACCTGGCCGTGGGGACACAAACTTCGGCAGGGGGACACTGCCTCTGTTCCGTAGACCAGGGAGAAAGGCGTTTCCGTTGTTAAAGTCTTAATGCTGGTTCGACATGCCCATAGGATAGCTGGAAGTTCTTCGACCCAGTTGTCTTTGGCGTCATCCATTCTCTTTTTTAAAAGATTGACTACTGTCTTGTTGGTGGATTCGGCTTGCCCATTGGATTGCAGATGTCTTGGAGTTGCGAAACTTAGTTTTATGTCCCAATCTTTGCAAAACTTTTTGAAGTTTTTGCTTGTGAATTGCGGACCATTGTCTGTAACTATCTCTTGAGACGTTTCGAGCCGTGTTACCACATTCTTCCAGAAGAACCTCTTGATTTGGACATCCGTAATCTTGATCAAGGCTTCCGCTTCCACCCACTTGGAGAAGTAGTCTGTGACTACCAAGAGGTACTCCAGCTGCCCGGGAGCTGTTGGGAATTTTCCCACGATGTCCATTCCCCACTTCATGAATGGCCCTGGAGAACTCACGGATTTGAGGTGTTACGGGGGTAGCTTGGACACTTACGCGTGCCTCTGGCATTTATCACAATACTTGGCCATATAGAGGGCGTCATGGGCCATTGTAGGCCAATAGTAGTATGCCCTCTTGGCTCTTAGTACCAAGCTTCTTCCAATGGAGTGGGATTCGTATTCGCCCTCATGCAGCTCCTTGAGGACTAGATCTGCGTCTTTAGGCTTTATGCATTTGAGGTATGGGCCCGAGAAGGATCTTCTATAGAGATTTCCATGAATCAGGCAATAGCGGATTCTTGCCTTTTGATCTTACGACATTCACTCCTCAGGTTGGGCAGGACGTCATCCTTCAGGTAGGAAGTAATGGGCGTCATCCAGGTTTCTTCTTCTATGTTGGAAACATGAGGCCCTTAGGCATCCTCGTCAATAGTCGGCCATTGGAGAACCAGCAAAGGTACACTAGTTGGCTCCGCAGATTTTAGGGCAGAGGCTAGGTTGGCCAAGGCGTCCGCATGCGAGTTTTGTTCCCTTAGGATCTGTATGAGTTTGCATGCTTTGAACGAATCAACGAGCCTCTTGGCTATGGCTAGGTACTTGGTCAAGCTAGCGTCTTTCGCTTGATAGTCACCTTGCGTCTAGCTTACAATCAATTGGGAATCACTGTAAACTTGTAGGTTTTCTATTCCCAAATCTTTTGCCAAGCTGAGTCTCGTGATCAAGGCTTCATACTCACTTTCATTGTCGGTGGCTCTAAAGTTGCATCTTACTGCTCTTGATACCATTTCTCCTCTTGGCGGGATGAGCATGAGGCCTACGTCTGCCCCTCGTATATTGTTGGATCCATCCACATAAAGTTCCCATTCCTCTTCACTTTTATTTTCTTGATGGATCCTGACCTCTTCTTCTGCCCCTGGTATCATCGGCGGGGAGAATTCTGCTATGAAGTCTGCCAGGAACTGTGATTTGATCGTCGTGGCAGGGCGGAAGATCACATCGTACTTGCCAAGTTCCACTGGCCATTTGGCCAGTCTTCCCGATACTTCTGGCTTGTGGAGTACATATTTGATAGGGAAATACGTGATGACTATCACCGGGTGGGCCTGGAAGTAGGGACGCAGATTCCTGGCCGAGAAGACCAAGGCGAGGGCCAGTTTCTCCAGGTGGCTATAGCGAGTCTTGGTGTCTAGAAGGGATTTACTAATGTAGTACACCGGACGCTGCTTGCTTTCTTCTTCCCTGACCAAGACGGCACTTACCGCGTGCTCTAAGACGGCCAGGTACAGGAGCAGAGGCTCTCCGTCTTGAGGTTTGGAGAGAAGAGGTGCCGTTGTGAAATATTCCTTGAGTTTGACTAGGGCGTCTTCGACCTCTTGGTTCCATTCAAATTTTCCTGTGAACTTAAGGTCTTCAAAGAATGCATGCGACTTGTTGGACATCCTAGATATGAATCAACTCAAGGCTGCCATTCTTCCGGTGAGCTTCTGGACATCTCGTGGAGTCTTGGGCGAAGGGATCGCCTCGATCGCCCTGATTTGCTCCGGGTTCGCTTCAATACCCCTGTATGCGACTATGTACCCCCAAACTTTTCCCGGAGCTTACTTCGAATGAGCACTTAGAGGGGTTGAGCTTCATGTTGTACTTCCTCAAGGTAGAGAAGGCTTGTTGCAAGTGGGCTATGT
>OVAN01003853.1:0-27622 GCA_900406275.1 Anastatica hierochuntica
CCACTTTCATTCCATTGCTTTCAAATCATTTACTTTGCGTTTTACTTATTGGCTTTACTAATTGTTTTTCTTTTTTGCCTTTGATCATGATTGCCCAATTACTAAGGATAGATCTATTAGAGACTTGTGACACCTCTTGCTAGATTTCTCCCTAGACTAGTATCCCTAGAGTGACTCTCTTTGTTTAAACTCTCCTAGGCATTTCAATCCTTGGACGATACCTCACATACTACAACTAGACCCCGTTAATCTTGCGGGCTAGGAGCGGTAGTTAGGTCTTTACAAAATTTAAAACTCGACCTCCGTCACCCCACCAATAGAAAATGCCATTTCCACTTCCTACCCCGTTTTCCTGATGGAAATTACCTGATTTAGAGCTCACGCCTTTTTCTAAATGAATGTAGAGGAACAATCACTTGATTTCGAGTCTTGCAGGAAAAAAGTTTAGAGTATGGATGGGCTAGGGAGGCTGTACAGTGGACCCAGAGGAGAATGTTCTTGTTGTCTCTACATTATATGATTAGAGAATCAGAGCGCAGAGTAAGGTCATATGAAAGCGTGAGAATCGCTGATTTCAAATTTATTATCCTTTGACTTAATCTTTATTTCCTTTACTTGAGGAGAAGCAAAGATTCAAGTCTAGGATATTTGATTTCTTGTGATTTTACAGGTTTTAAATCGTGCTTTTAGTCGACAAAAGTTATTTTTCCAAAGTATTCTATGTCCTCTTTGGGTCTTTGTTTTTCTTTGTGTTTTTCACAAGTTATAAGTTCAAAATGGGTAGAAGAACGCGATATGACAAATTTATTAGCTTAAAGATCATTTTGGACAAATGTCGCGAAGGGGTTTGATCGTGAAGTAAATTTTCTGGACATGATGACTTGGACCGATCGATCCAAGGCATGTCGCAAAATTCTGATTTTTAAATCATTTTATGAACCGAAGAAAACTAAGAATTGGACCGGGATACTTGTGAACATAACCTAAATTCATGACTTAACTTTCAATTTGTTGTTTTTGGAGTTCTAAGCATACTTGGAGAGCTTTGTGACCTAAAGGAGAAGATCTACTTATGTACTTTGAATCTGAGAAGATTTTTGAACCTTTTTCTTTGTATTTTATTCAATAACAAACATGTCTCTCTTTGCTTGGCTGTGTGATTGTTTAATTGTCATGTGTGATAGTTCTATCATTAGGTTTAGGGATCTCACATAGGGATTGCATGAACTGGTTATTTAGGATTTTTTAATAAGGGATTTAGCATTTGGAACTTCATCTAGGATTGATCTTAATGCTGAAATTAACCCGATCAATTAGTTTCTGAATTTCGGTTGTTTAACGCAGAGAAATTGTTCGATTAAATGCCTGAATGAATCTTGGATGTGCAAATTATCTTAAGCCAATGAAAATTGATGTTGGAGTGATTTGTGAATATATCATATCCGTTTATAATGCATATTTAGAATATGAAGTTCAATGGAAGTTAGTCACTAGGATTCTACAACATAGAGAATTAACGCTACAGAAGTATGTTAGCTCTAGCTTACTGATTTGAGTTCAAAACGATTTTAAAACTTGGTCCCTGATTAATAATTTGATTCAACAGTGAAATGTTTCCCTGAGAATACCCCGTGCACAACTCTTCTTTCAATTGATTTACAACCCATTGTTTACTTGCTTGCTCTCCTGTTGCTTGATTTCAATTTATGCATCTCTTTACAAACCCCTTTTTCGTTCTTAGTCTGCGTGTAATTTATAGCTTTTCGTATAATCTCTAGACTCTGTGGATTTTATCCCGAACCACTACAACATGTTTAACTGTACGCTTGCAGTGATTTCTTAGGTGAAAACTTGAGCTATCAATACCATATCATCAACGTATAGAAGGAGGAAGATGAGATCATGATCATTGCATATATGAACAGAGATGGACCATGTGTACAGCAGAGAATTCAAAACTTGAGGACATATTTATTGAATTTATAAAACCAAAAATGTGGAGATTGCTTAAGGTCGCAGATGATTTATGCAATTTGCAGACATAGTTTGGTTGAGCTTTGTCTACAAACCCTGCTAATTATGTCATATAAATTGTCTCAATTAGTCGTCGTGGAGGAACGCGTTTTTGATGTCCATTTGCTTCAATTCCAAATTCATCACAGCAGCAACATGCATTACATATCTCACTGTGGCTGACCTTACAACAGGGTTGTATGTCTCAAGGTAATCAATACCTTCCTCTTGGTGAAAGCCTTTGGCTACAATTCGGGCCTTGAGTTTATACAGTTCCATCGACATGTAGTTTGATACGAAATTCCCACTTACTGCGCATTCATATGATATTCATAGGGCACTAAGGACCATGTAAAATCTTCATGGAAGTTACCCATTTCCTCTTTCATTGCGACGGTCCACCCTTCATCTTCCAAGGCCTCAGTTGTTGTTCTTGGATTAGGGTAAGCTACACGTTGAGTAAAGAAGACATCTATAGGATTTGGTTTAATGATTCATGCCTTAAACCTTGTTATCATTACATGTTCTGGTTGTTGAGAAGTGGAGCTTTCATATTGTCTCATTGCTTGTGAATTCCTGAGTGTCGAGGCGGTATTAGGCAAAATTTTTGTCCTATTTTGTAACGAGGAGGAGTTGTCACTTATAAGATCATGTTCTATGTTTTCTAGTTGCAAAACTATCTACAATGATGATTTTGTTGGATGTATATGAAGAATCATACTCTCTCAAAACTTGATATTTTATTGCATTCTTATAATACTCGGTCAAAAAATAAGGAGATCATTCTATAAAGAAATGTCAACTGAAAGATCATAGGCAAATGACTGCAACAACCGCTAAGAGTGTAGGGAAGAAGCAAAACTCAATGGGTCAACTATTGAACCTGATGTGGGGTCAAGTTTTACCCCAATTAAAACCTAGTTGAAAGTGTACAACATCGCTGTAATACTTAGGGATCAAATCCACATGGACTAGAGTTTCAAACTTAAGATCCATTAATTTGGATTAAGCTAAGATTGAAATATACAGGGGATTTGTTTGATTTATATTTGGTTTTTATTGTTTTATGGATGCAAACGAACCTACTTTATATACTAATGTACAGAGGATAGATCAATGAAAATATATGCATCTTTCTTTTGTCAACAGCTAAACTTAACTAAAACAGCCTGAAAATCGGGGACTGATTCGCAGAATTTACAAAACACAAGTTGTGGGGACTAATGCGAGCATCAATGAAAATATATGTATCAAACACCAGAAAGTTAAAGTAAACAAGCATGAGTTAAAAACGACTAGGGGCATAAGGTTTCAGTCTAGAACACAACCACTAAGGTAGATCCTCTCCACTTTCGATGTTCGGGATTCTATTCTTATTATCTAACGACCTAGACTTTCAAATGGCCTTAGAATAATAAACATGTATTAGAACGATGAAGATTGATTGGTCATGATTCTATGTCGATCCACTTTTGTTGCCTACTTAGAAAGGCTCACCAAATATTAGTTCCAGTGATAAGTCAAGCTTTTGGAATGTATACAAGTATAGATTTATTCACGTACCAGCTTTCGTAAGAAAATAGCATTAACGAGTGAGCAAAGGTGATAACGTTATTGATAAAACATAATCGACTAGTAATCCTATTCAAGTAAACTCATTGATTCCTTGTAATCTACTCTCTAACATGCAAACTAATAGATTAAAAAATGTAAACACAAAATCAATCATGGCAGAAAGCATTCATATCAAATCAACGGAGAGAGGAGAAGATAAAACCGATTTTATGGAAGAATAAAAGTTGTATTGAAGATGAAGATGGATCTTTGGAGGGTACAAAGGACACGACCCATAAGGGTTTTGTCCCTGCCTCCTAAGACTATTATTAAGCCCTAATTTAAGCCAACTCTCTGCGAAATTAGATGGCTAAAAACAGGTATATATTATATTCTCTCAATTAGGTCATAATTATTTAAAATCGGACCTTAAGGCCTCATTATGTTTGGGCTTCGTCCCAAGGGTCTTGAGTTGAGTTCTTAGGCTCTATAAGGCTTTTAATAGATCCACTTGATTTTGTAGAATGTCTTGTTCGAAACCTTCATCTGCAAGACAGTTGCACCATCTTTTGTAAAATTAGTATAACTCTTTGTCCACTACTCCAAATGAGATGAAACCACTTGGAGATGAAATTTTTTTAATTATCTACCGGTTTCATAATATCATCAAAATCCATTGAGGGAAAGGCCTTCATCTTGGATGATACTTTTGATGATCGAAAACTTTCCAGCAATTGGCTTTTGATCCAATTAGCTCTATAAAGCTCTAAAATGGATTGTTTGACCTGAAATGACTTGAAACACTACAAATACAAGAAAACTATCTCTAATTTCATAAAATTGTGTAAAAACACTAAGAAAAACTATCAAAACTCATAGGAAAAGTGGTAAGATATTGATGTTATCAACTCCCCCAAACTTAGCTTCTAGCTCGTCCTCGAGCTATGAAAACAAAGAACAGAAATGAGGTTTGAGAAACGCCATCAATTGATCATACTGAAGCACTAAGAGCTATTGATTTTGAAATCCTGGGATGTCTAAAACAATACAAAATGAGGTAAACAAACCCCATACTTCATTTCTTATAAATTAACACAATATGATAGGTGATTTGAGCGAGAGAAACTGACTTTGGAACGGTCAAAATCAAAAGTTGCCTGGAGGATCAAGTTTCTTAATAAAAGGAGACATGGAGAGTTCAAGTACCCGCAAAAACAAATCAACTCAAAACATCGAAGACGCCCGAGCAAAGTGACCATGAAAAAAATAGACTGGTTAGAATTTTGATTGTTCAAATTTTAATTTTGTCTAACATTACGTCTTTGTCGACTAGCCAATGAATTTGGCTAAGCCAAGAGTGACATTTTTAGATGAGAATCACATTGGCAGAATGAAAACTCACCGTGTAACCTTAAGGATCTGAGCACCAATGATCAACAATCCAAACAAGTTCTTAATCCAGTCAAAAAGAAGTTTAAGGAATTTAAGAACTTCTAAGTGATCGTATCCTCGATTCTTCCGAAAAATTCAACCATCAAAAATGTTTTGAAATATGTGGTAACATGAAAGACATTCTGGAACTTTCAAAGACCCATTGGAATTCAAAACAAAAGATCAAAATGTGTAATGGCCGAGGAAAAAACCGAGCCACAACCGGGTGGCGAAGCACCCAAGACCATAGTGCACCACCAGGGAGAATGCGACCGGTGTAAACTCCCTACATGCCTTGCTCAACCTTGCCCCAGCACCGGCCCAAGGAATTTCCAGTACCGGCCGCCTCCTCTGTTCTTCCCCCGGACCGGCCCTAGCCCTCACGTGCCTCAATCGTCTGTGGCCTTCCATCTCCACCATCGGGCGCGGTGATCTTGTCGTCCAACTATGGTCCTCCAACTCACGAAAACTGGTACTACACTTCCCCTACCATTTCCCCATCCAATCATGCAGTTTCCCCAAGCCGACCCACCATCTGACCATCCAGACACATATTGGCCGAGCAAAACCAATTCATACGTCTGTTTCCGCATTTTCTTGGTCAGATCAATACCAAACTCAAAATCTTCAAGAACAAGCACCCAAATAACATCAAATTCATCAAATTAAGATTTTTTTCAACGCTAGGACGTTACGGATACAAGCTTACACTTAGAACTTAAAGGATTCTCAAACCGAGCCAATTTTTGCAAACGAGCCAAACTATTCCCGCCAAGTAAGGAACTAACCAAATTTTTTCCAGCACTTAATACAAGTTCTAAGGAGTATTTCAAGCCATCAATTCAATCTAAAAGACCCTATGACTCAAAGGCGAGGCTATGAAGACGATATTGCAAGAAATTGAGCAATAAAGGAACTTTGAGAAAGAGCATCAATTTCAATTATGGCCACGGTGTAATGTTACCAGAATGAAGAGTATTTTAAAGCTACAAAGATTTGATCAAGGCAGAGCTGTTCTTCATCGACAATCAGAGGCTAAAAAATGCAATCAAATGGACAACGATCGCAACCTAAGCATCTCAGGAGAAATCTAATCCAAAAAAATTTCACGCTAGCTTAGAGATCATCAAATACATTCATAAAAACATGAGAGATTGGCTGGCAGAGACGAGCACATGACTTTGGCTCAATGAAGACACAAAACTGACGAATTCGATTGATTTAAAACTCTTATCTAGGAGTTGAACCAAGTCTTACCACCAAAGATGCCTAGAAAAAGTGGAAATTTTATGAAGAATAGCCCAAATTTTTTGGAGGCGCAAAAATTTCATCCTTGAGCACCCGATTAGCTTGAAACCGAAAAAACTCGTCCAAAGCGAGAAACTTGATGTGCTCAAAGTTTTACCTCGAGAAATAGCACAACTATGCAAGTTCACAGCGGTTTGGTAGTGTTTAGGGATCAAATCCATAAGGACCAAGAACCACACTACGAATTTATGAGAATCGATTAAGCTAAAGCGAAACTAATGAGGTTTTGTTTTTGAGATATGATGCACGAAATTAACAGTAAATTAAGCTAAAATCAGCAAGTCAAAAAATTTCAAATTATCAATAGGAGAAGCATTGGACATCGGGGAAATCTCAGGTTATCAAGGATCGAATAAAACAGATAAATAGATCGATAAATTCAATAGGTTTGTCCTAGAACTTGAATCAAGCAAGCATAATCAATCTACTTCGGTAGTATCAATTATCAAAGTCTAAACAACCTAAGTTATTCAATTCATGTTGGTAATTAAGTGAATAAACAAGCATAAAATTTAGATTCGATAGTTCACAAAAACTCGGTAAAATAACTCCCGTGAAGACCGACATTTTTGCTTACCATAATGTTCAAGGCAATTCAACAATACTATCATTGAATAAATCAATCTTAAATGACAAAATCTAAAAGTTCAATCAAGCAACAATCATCAAATAACAATCTAGATGAAGGGCCTCAAGGAAATCACCAAAGTTAACAACCTAACAATCAATCCATGAATCCCCTTTGAAAACCCCTAAACCCAACAAGTAAACTACTCAGAGCTCATAATAATAGTAGGTAGGCACGAGATTTAAGTAGGAAAAAAATCAATTGATTAAGAGCCAAAAAGTTTAGAAACTTAGCAATATCGATTACAAAGTGAGATCATCTCCTTGGAAGCTCTTAAAATAAAATCTCTTGAAGGGGAATGTATGGCACGAGTTCTATGCCTCTTAAAGTCTATTTGATCTCTAAAATTCGTGGCTCCCTTCTCATAAAAGGTTAAAAACAAGTATTTATAGTAGTAGGTCAAGAAAATTCGATTTAGGTTAAGTTGGGGTCGAGAATGAGTTGAGACCAGTTTAGGGGTGATTTTTGGCCCAGACCGATGCTAAAATGTTTGCCAACCGGTCGGAGAGAGTTGTGACACCGATTGGTGCTTCATTCTTGTCAAAACCCAGTCACAGCTCACTTTTGGGCACATTCTAACCTAAGGGCAGACGAAAATGTCTTCACTAAAATGCTTATAACTTTTGATCCAGTGATCCAATTTCTTTGAAACCAACTCCATTTTAAATCTAATTCAAAATTATAGTTACTATCCACATTTTATCATAATATATTGAGGGTAAGGTCTCCATCTTGGATGATATTTATGATGCATCGAAACTGTCCAGAAACTGACTTTTGCTTCCAATGAGTCTAAATTGCTCTATAATGCATTGTTTGACCTGAATTAAATTTTAACACTACAAATACAAGAAAACTACGATTTGTGATAAATAAAAGCATAAAGCACCAAGAAAACATGCTAAAATCTAAAGGAAAAATGGTAAAATAATGATGTTATCAACTCCCCTGGACTTAGCTTCTTGCTTGTTCTCAAGCAAAGTAATCCAAGAACGAAAAAGAGGTTTTGAAAACATGGGAACTCACCTTAAATTACTGAACCTATTGGTGAACATAACTGTCATAATCCACTAATACAAGAGTCAACGTTAGATAGAACCTTTAATAATCACCACAAGTCTAGCAACATCTCCAATTCAGCCACAATCAACAAGAATGATCCAGGATCACCATCACAACTCCTAAAATCTACAGCGTGCGGTCTTTTCGAGGGACTATTGATCAAAAACACATAGATTTAACTTCATCAAGATCCTAACATTTAACAGCCCACAATCGGTTCCTTTCCTCTTCCTTATTCACTTTTAAATGCTTTTTAGAGGCTGATTTTTTCCTACTTTTCTAGAGTCTCATTTTATTT
Organism: Anastatica hierochuntica; assembly: GCA_900406275.1. Classification (NCBI taxonomy): domain Eukaryota; kingdom Viridiplantae; phylum Streptophyta; class Magnoliopsida; order Brassicales; family Brassicaceae; genus Anastatica; species Anastatica hierochuntica. Next base: position 8,295 of record OVAN01003853.1, read on the forward strand.
TTTTCTATCGATCTCTTTATTATTATCTTTTTATTTTAAACATGTTTGGACTTATTTTCTCATCCATTGCCTTGCATCCAAAATCCATCAAATATAAGCATCTTTTTGATGATTTTTTTAAAAGGAATAGGGGAACCGTAGATTAATGTTTTTTGAATTTGAAGAAAAGTCTGATCCATTGTCTACCAAGCCCCAAGAAAAGAAAATTAAGTTCATGAAGTTTTTAGTGGCTTAGGATTACTTGGATATCAAGTGATATGGTGCCTTTGTTAGCTGATCCACCAGAGTTTTCCCGAATGGTTAAACTGCAGTCAAGCATTGACACTATGGAGACTAGTCCTTAATCACTTGGTTAGTTCGAAGCTAAAATCGTTTCCAGACTGATTTTGACTCAATAAAATTTTCTTATTTTGAATGTTTTTTAAAAAGACTCAAAACGAAAGAAAAATAATCAAAAACAAAGAAAAAGAAGCATTAGTAAAAACAAGACTCCCAGACCTAACTTACACTGTCCCCGTGTAAAATCAAGTGATGAAGGTATTGAAAACTAATGGAAAAGATCGTTGCGGCCGGTTGTGGAGACGAAAGGCCACGGACGATTGAGGCACGTGAGGGCTAGGGCCGGTCGGGGGGAAGAAAAGAGGAGGCCGCTGGTGCTGGAAGTTCCTTGGGCCGGTGCTGGAGGAAGGTTGAGGCAAGGCATGGAGGGAGCTAGCACTGGTCGCGTACTCCATGGTGGCGCACTCCGGTATTGGGTGCTTCGCCACCAGATCGTGGCTCCTCTCGTCCGTTTCTCGGTTTTTCCTCGACCATTTCACATTTGAAACTTTTGTTTTGAATTTCAACGTGTATTTGAATGTTCCATATGTCTTTCATGTTACCAAAATATTTTAAAACATTTTTGGAGGTTGAATTTTCCGAAAGAATCGAAGGTACACTCACTTAGAAGTTTTTCAATTCTTGAAACTTCTTTTTGACCGGATTAAGAACTTGTTTGGATTGTTGATCATAGCTGCTCGGATCCTTAAGATTACATGATGAATTTTCATTCCGCCATCGTTATTCTCATCTAAAAATGACACTCCTAGCTTAGCCAAATTCATTGGCTAGCCGGCAAACACGTAATGTTAGCCAAAAATTAAAATTTTAACAATCAAAATTCTTACTAGGTTGTTTTGTTCATAATGGTCACTTTCCTCGGGCATATTAAATGGTTTGAGTTGATTTGTTTGGCGGGTACTTGAACTCTCCATGTCTCCTTTTATTAAGAAACTTGATCCTCCGGACAACTTTTGATTTTGACTGTTTCAACGTCAGTTTCTCTCAGGAAAATCACCTATCATATAGGTGTTAGTTTATAAGAAATGAAGTATGGGGTTTGTTTACCTCTTTTGGTATTATTTTATACATCCCTGGATTATAGAAAGAATAGCTCTTAGTGCTTCATTATGATCAATTGATGGCGTTTCTCAAACATATCTTCTTTATTCTTCATGATATCATCACTTTCTTCCAAGAACTATTGATTTGAAGATTTAGTTTAATTAGACCATCTCCAATGTATTCTTCTATTTTTTTCCTCTATAATAGAGAAACTCTATAATAGAGATGGGTTTTGCTCCAATGTATTTCCCTATTTTTTCCTCTAAAAAAGAATATTCTTCAAAGATTCTTTTTAAATTTTACAATTAACACTCTATACTTATAAACGTTGAAAAGTCACCCATTTTTTATAACTTTTAGAAACTTTTTATAAAGTTGTGATATTATTTAAACTAAATACTTTATTATAAAAACATTATAATAAAAATAATAAAATATTATCAACAAGCTCTTCCTCCATCCACCTCATCTGGGCAATATTTTAACGATCTTTGTGGATCCGAAAATAATTTACAGGAATATTAAGTTGTTAAAATATGTTGTATTAATTAATATTTCAGTTCAACTTAAATATATTATCAATATGTAAGTTCTATGTGGAACTTTAAATAATTATTAATGATTTTAGTTTTAAATATAAAGTTTAAATATCATTTGTGAAATAAAAAGTTAAACTTTCAAATAAAATAATAATATTGTTTATTTATTTTATTTATAATTTTAAAAATTACAAATTATTCTGCAAACAAAAAAGTTGTGTTTTATATGTAAAAAAATTATTATTTCTCATAAACATGTATTTTAATTATAGTTACAAAAAGTGAAAGGACTAATGTGTAAATAAAAAAGTATGACTCTATTGTAGAGGAATGCTATTTTTTCCCCTAAATATAAAGAAAAAATAGCAATCTTTATATTAGAGTAAGAAATAGAGAATGATTGGAGCAAATTTGACTCTATTATAGCATATAGAGTCAAAAATAGCATTGGGTTGGAAATGCTCTTAGCGGTCCTTAACATCCTTCTTCAGTCTCAAATGAATTTATGGAATGGTCCAAGAGATGGCTTAAATGATTTGGATCCGCTTTCTTGCCATAGTTGAAAAACTGAATTTGAGGCATTTTGGCTCTGACATCGGTCGAGTGCCATTTTTTTGGCAAATCACAGTATTTTGTCAGTCGCACCTAGTCAAAATAGCTTTCAGGTTTCTTATGTTGTTTTCTTGAGTCCGATTTATTTTTCTTTTGTGTTTTTTCATGTTTTTCTAAAATGCTGCAGAAATTAAAACTAAATATTAAACATCTAAATAAGTCATAGAAAATTAAAAAAACCATGTAGGTTGCCTCCCAAAAAGCGCTTGATTTTACTCTTTAGCTCGACTCCTTTCACTTTAATTGGTAGGTGAATTGCTTAAGGGAATTGTTTCCCTTTCAGTTAGTTAATGTTTGCAAGATATGGCTTGAGGCATTGTCCATTGATCGTGAAATCTCCTCCATCTCGGTTCCATAATACAACAGCACTGTATGGTTTCACTTCTTTGATCTTGAATGGTCTTGACCATCTTGATCTCAGCTTCCCTGGAAAGAGCATTAGGCGTGAATTGAAGAGTAGAAACTAGTCATTTGGTGAGAATACTAGAAGAATAATCTTCTTATCATGATATGCCTTAGCTTTTTCCTTGTAAATCCGGAAACTCTCATAAACATTGTGGCGAATTTCCTCAAACTCTTTCAGTTGAATCAATCTTCTCTCAAAAGCAGGTTTGATGTCATAGTTCAGCTTCTTGACTGCCCATTCAACCTTGTACTCGATCTCTACTAGAAGATGACATGACTTTCCATGAACAAGATGAAAAGGAGTAGTCCTAATAAGTGTCTTGTATGCTGTCCGATAAGCCCAAAGAGTGTCATCAATCCTTGTTGACCAATCTTTGCTTGTCTTCCCCACAGTCCTCTCTAGGATCCTTTTGATTTCTCGGTTAGAGACCTCAACTTAGAAATGTAATCAACAACAACAAGAATGTATTTGTTACCAAAGGAAGAAGAAAACAGACCCATAAAGTCGATTACCCAAACATTGAAAACTTTGACTTCTTGGGTGAAGTTTTGTGGCATCTTGTTTCATTTGCTCATGTTCCCTTGTCTATCCCTTGTCTTGGGCATCTCTAAACATGGTAGGCCACCAAAACCCATTTTGTAATACCTTGGAGATTACTTTGAAAGTCCCAAAGTGTCTTCCATAATCTGAACCATGACAAGCGAGAAGAACGCCTGATACATCTTCTTTCGGGATGCATCTTCTAAACATTTCATCAGAGAACTTCTTGTATAGGTATGGCTCATCTCAAAAGTAGCATCTAAAATCCTTCAAGAACTTCTTCTTCTTCTTGTAACCGAAGAATTGAGGAGGTTTGATGTCAGCTGCTAGATAGTTAGCAATGTGTACGTACCAATGGATGAGTGGATGGTATTGATTTTAAAGCTCCCTTAGAACGTCCATCAAGGTGAAGTACATCTTTTACAGTGTCAACGCACACTTTAGGAGTAAGGATCGAATCATTTGTGGAGATTGCAAAGTAGAACACTCTCTTCTTGATTCTAGAGAAAGAGACTCATCGATTAGGCTAATTCATAACTGCTCCCACTGTTGAAAGGAAAGAACTCCTAAGAATCAATGGCACCGTAGAGTCTTTAATTGTCTCATGAATTTGAAAATCAACAGGAACCAAGGAACCTCCTACTTGCATTGTTACATCCTTGACAAATCGATTTGAGGATCTCATATCATGTCCAAACTTGAGAGACATGGGAGAAGGCTTGATGTCGTTAACCCCCAATTGGTTTGCAATGGATTTAGGAATGACATGTACAGTAGCTTTGGAGTCACAAAGAGGTTCTTGAAAATACACACCATTGATTTCACATGAGAAGACAAACTTCATCGGGTCTTCTATTTTATGAAGCCTCCTTTGATGTGGTGCTTTGTGTTTTGGCTCATCATTCTCTAAGCTTGGTAATGGATCAGCAGCAACAAATGGATTAACATTAATGGATTTGTGCATAATCTCAGCTGCATCTTCTTCCTCGTACCGAATCTTAATCGCCTTGCAAGATTTCGGGTTTCTCTGGATTTCCCAAGAAGAAAGCCACCTTGTGTCTTCACACCTTATGCACTTTGAGCAACTTGAACATCAAGCATTTTGACATGATTAGACACGTCCATAAGCTTCCCATATATCCCGTCGATCTTCCCATTGAGATGATTGTACATGTTTTCCATGTTTTGGGCGTTTTCGTTTAGACCTTCTAGTACTTATTGAAACAAAAGCTCGACCTTGTTCTCTAGGGAGGATAAATTTACGTCTTTGGCATGATAAATATAGTATAATCTCATCTCAAAGTCATTGAACTGCTGCATTTGAAGATCTTCATGTTCGAAGTTTTCTCGGTTTTGGTTTTGATGGGAATCCCCTAGACTGCTGATATAGTGAACTTCCCTTAGTTGCCCATGGACACCATCACTTTTATGATATTGAGTAACACTTCCAGTAGCATCTCTCACATCTTCATGGTAATTCATACTCATTTGTTTGCTCCTTAGAAGTGGAACTGCAGAGTTGGAGTTCGGTTTGATTGCTTCTTCTGTTCTTTCTTGAGATGGATCTGAATTTTTGTTGCTCTCAGCTAGGTTGTCAATGAGAATGTTAGCTTGAGCAGCAGTTTTAATCATGAAGTTCCCTTGGCTTGCAATGTCGAGTGTCATCCTGAACTTTTGAACAATTCCTTTGTAGAAGAAATTCAAAAAATTCTACTCCTCGAAACCATGATGAGGGCAGTCCCTTTGGTACTCCTTGAGGTGTTCTACTGCCTTGAATAATGATTCATTAAACACTCTTTGAAAATCCGAAATCCTCTTCCTCATCAGCTCCAGTCTCTTCTTAGGGTAGAAGTGTTTTAAGAAAGCTCTCTTGCACTGATCCCATGTAATGATTGATCCACGGGCAAGAGATTATAACCACTTCTTGGCATTCTCAGCTAGAGAGATTGAGAACAACTTGTATTTCAAATAGTTGTCAAGAACTTCATTGGATCTTCTTATTGCTGCAGATTTCTTCGATTCGTTCGATATGATCCATGGGGTCTTCTTCAATTAAGCCACGAAACTGATGTTTATCAGCCCAAGATATGACTGTTAGATTCGATTCACCAAGTGCTTCTTACATCAATCGTAATCCAATCTGCCTCACACGACCCTTAGGAGGGCTTTAAGGAAATCACCAAATCTAACAATCTAATAATCAATCCATGAATCCTCTTTGAAAACCCCTAAACCCAACAAGAAACTACTCAGAGCTCATCATAACAGTAGGTATGCACGAGATATAAGTAGAAAGCATCAATTTATTAAGAGAAAAAAGGTTTAGAAACTTAGAAATATCGGTTACAAAGTGAGATCTTCTCCTTGGAACCTCTTAAAATCGAAACTCTTGAAGAGGAATGTATGGCACGAGTTCTCCGCCTCCTAAATTCTATTTTCTCTCTAAAATTCGTGGCTCCCCTCTCACAAAAGGCTAAAAACAAGTATTTATAATATTAGTCAAGAACGGTTTAGGTTAAGTTGAGGTCAAGAATGAGTTGAGACTGGTTTCAGGGTTATTTTTGGCCCAGATTGGTGCTAAAATTTTTGCCAATCGGTAAGGGAGAGTTGTGGCACCGTTTGGTGCTTCATTCTTGTCAAAACACGGTCACAACTCACTTCTGGGCGCACTCCAACTTTAGGATAGACGGACCAGTCTTCACTAAAACGGTTATGATTTTTGATCCAGAGATCCAATTGCTTTTAAACCAACTCCTTTTGGAATCTAACTCAGTATAGTTACAGTCCAAATTTCATCAAAATCCATGAGGGTAAGGCTTTCATCTTGGATGATCTTTCTGATGCATCGAAATTATCCAGAAACTGACTTTTGATTCAAATGAGTCAAAATTGCTCCATAATGCATTGTTTGACCTAAAATGACTTTTAACAATACAAATACAAGAAAACCCCCATTTTTGATAAAGAAAAGCATAAAAACACCAAGAAAACATACTAAAATCTAAAGGAAAAATGGGGAAATAATGATGTTATCTGAACCGAGTGAAGGCCTTTGAGATTGTGATTTTTCGTTCCACATGAAATTGATCTAAATTAACAAATTTCGACTGAGATATAAATTCACACTTTCGTCTTCATGAATGGAAACTTAGATGAAGATATTTTTTTAAATTGCTCCTACTTATAGTCATAATCATTTTATCTTTATTCTACCTAATGTAGTTGGTAGAATCCATTAAACAATTATAGAATCAAACAAACATCGAAACATATATTTTTTCTTAAACACACATGAAAAACATGTAGAAGACGGTTTAGGTAAACGATATTTATTGCTTAGTACGAGTGATAAGGCAATAGAAGAGTTGAAGGAACAATTGAAGTCCCATTTTAAGCTTCGGGGTATTGATGCCATGAGATATTTTTTAAGTCTTATGGTAGTACAATATGCTAAATGGATTTTAGTCTCTCCGAGAAATAAATTGTAACGACTCTGATCCGAGGGTACCGGACTGCTCCAAATGGTACCGCCAAAACCAGAGCAAACTTCACCAACCGGTCAGCAAATTTTCCGCTTCTAACTTTACCTGCAGAAACACCAGAAAGGAAAGGGAGAAAAGAGAGGGGTGAGTGACTTTTCAAACAAGTCACTCAGTGAGAACGGACCCGACTCCGTCTCACCCGCTACCCGTCTTACCCCGCTAGACTAGAACTAGACCACAACCCCTAAAGAAAGCATGGAAGACACCTAGCGTGTCGCGCAAGCAAACTACCAATCGCTGCGGGTACTGCTCCCACCCATCACAACCCCAACCCCATATATAAGGCTGATCCAGATAGCTTCGCCAAAACAGTTTTGACTGACACTGACGCCTAGACACTCTTACTTGAAAAGATGCTTTTCCTAGACGCCTAGCAAAACACAGGCCTCAATACTCAGTGCTAACTTTCCCCCTCGCAGCCATAACCAACCCTAGTTTACACATCATCGGATCCAATCATAGCCTAAGTAGTCTCCCACAGAACGTGCCGCCCACCGGGCCAGTGACCGGGCTGCCATTTACATTCCCTCCGAAAAACCGGTTTGTCCGGAGCCAGGGCTTTCTTTTTAACCAGCTAGTCCTCTTGCCTATGTGGCTCAACTGACGGACCATCCCGCGTAGTCTCTTGTCCTCACCAAAGGACTCACCTACGGTGGACAGTTATTGACCCCCACCAGGGGCACCTACCCCCGGTAGTGGCAATTCTCCGACTACCGCCTCAACGGTACTTCACCAAAGCAAGGGGCAAAACACCACATGCTTTACGTTCCTACAGTAGGCTCCGCGCCCACTGGAGGAGACCATCCATTTCGTTATACTCCTAATTAAATCCGCGTAATTCTCAAACAATGCCAAATTTGACTTATTCCCTTTTAGGACTTAGATTAACACAGACTCTATCCTAGACTCGACTTAGCGACCCGCAAACAATCGCATTTAGACGTATAGGACTTTATACGTAGCAATACATATTACACAGACTTATTTTTGCCGAGACATATAGCTCGACACTGGCTGATACTCTAACCCTAGCCTAACGAGATTAGGAAGACAATGAATGAGAACGAAGGTGGGAACTTCTCACCTTGGCCTAATCGTCTGGTAGTTGCCGCGGTTGACGACTTCCATTCCCCCTTCTGAGACCTCTTTGGAATCCTCCACGGCGTTCTGCTCTCCCAGGCTTGACTCTCCGCCAACATCTTCTCCTCTATTACCCCAAGCAGCTCCTCCTTCGGAAGATGATGAACCCTGAAAGGAAAATCGGTTAGTCCTCTAACCGGAAATCCCGCCTAAAATGGAAACTTGCTATTTATAGAAACCTGCTATAAATAGTAGCTGCACTAAAAGGAAACTTCCTAAAAAGGAAACTTTCCAAAATGGAAACTTTCTAAAAATGGAAACCTGCCATTTCAGGAAAGTTCCAAGAATGGAAAGTTCCAAAAGACAGGAGCTTACTGAGGTGGAAGACTCCTGAGCTGCGTCTTCTGGGTTCCGGTCTCCCCCTCCAGCACCGGTTCCCGAAGACCCTGCCTGTCGGACACTCCCTCTCCATGTGTCCGGTTTCACCGCACTTGAAGCAAGTGCCTGCTTCGTGGCTCGGAGCGGCTCATCTGCTTCTACCGAGTTCATCCCTGGACTGCTTCCGGGAACCTTCCGCTTTGGCTTCCTAACATTGATGCATGGAAGATCCGCAGGATACTGCAACTCCATCCTCTGGTCTAGCTATTCCGGTCTGCTGCTCTGGCCCGGTTAACTCCCCGGTTTGGTTTGCCCTTCCGGTTTGATCTCCTGATCCGGTTTCCTTTCCGTTTTGGATTTCTATCTCGGTTTCCTCAGAACCGGTACCCGGTTCGGTTTTCCCTCCGGTTCGGTTCTCTCCATCGGTTTTGGGTGTGGGTCCCACGGTTTCCTTCTCTCCCAAGGCACCGGAAACCCTAGCTCCCCCACCTCCCGTTTGCTTGGGCCGCACATCAACTCCCTCTCCTAGGGTTTCTGCCGCACCCAAGCCACCACGAGCATTCCCGACTCCGATCACGCTCCCGACGGCGCTCGTCACCCACTCTGGGACCTCCGCCGCACCACCCGAGCCACCGATCACCTCCGCGACGCCTCCAAGAGTCGCGATCTCGCCGCTCCTCGCCTCACACTCCGTGATCGCCACGGTCTCGCCTCCCTCCAGCGTCGCATCATCTCCTCCGGTGACTACGACGCTCTCCCTGGCTTCCATAACTCTTCCCAACGTCAAAACCCCCTCCATCCGTCCCTTCACCTTCTCGGATCCGATCCCCGCGACCGCCACCACGCCGCTTTGGCTCCTCCGGCTACTCTCCCTCACCACGGCGTCCTCCTCTCCGATCGCGACACCAACTCCCTCTCTCTCTCTTCCCCTCCGATCACCACTTCCCACGGTTTCTCCGCTTTCGCGGCTTCCTCTCCTCTCTCTTCTCCTCCGCTTACTCTCGATACCTCCACCACCATCTCTTCCTTCTTCTCCTTTTCCTTTTCTTTCTCCTCCGGCGACTCACTTCTCTCTCTCTCTCTCTTCTCCTTCTCGGCGGCTTGTGTCGCTTCTTCTCCTCTATTCTCTTTTTTTTGCGATAGGGTTTGCAAGAGAGAGGGAGAAGTTTTTTGAAGGGTTTAGCGGGTCGGGTTATCGGGTTAGGCTCGGGTCAAGTTAGTGGATCGGGTTTGGGCTTAGGTTGGGCTGGGTATTACATAAATTCTAGAACTTTTAGATTTAACTACTTTTTGGGTATAAGCTATCTTCTACACTATTTTATCCAAGTATTTAGCGATCTAAGATTTTGGTAGTGTTCTTGATAAACCAAAGACAAACAAAGTTGATTCAGAAGGTATTGTAAATAGCAATCACAAGGCCTGACATATCTTATGCACACTAAAATTAGCCAGTTTCTTATGCCCCAAGAAATTGTAACACCCGACCCTAAAAGGTTCCGGGTTAGCTAATTTTGGTACAGTGCAAACCGTCATTTGAAAAACCGTCAACACTAACTCGAACCAACCGCTTCTGCCTTATAACCTGCTTCGCAAAAACAAAAGAAAAGAAAAAAAAGGAGGGGTGAACGACTTTTCAAACAAGTCGCTCAGTGAAGACCAGACCAAAATCCCAACTCGACCGAATACTAACCTAGCCCCGAAAGCCTAGACCTAGATCAAGCCACAACCATGGCACCTAATGCACCCAAAGAAACAAGTAATGGTCCTATCTTGCCCCCACCCACCCCCCGAAGAGGCTTCCTCAACATGGGATAAGTGCCTATACACACCGCCGTCGTGTACGTTTTATCGATCATAGGGCTACGGACAACAGATCGACTTGCTGTCCGTACCTTCCGCACACATGACCCCAGGATACAGTAGCCCAACCCTGTACCCCACGCCCAGGTCTCCACAACTATATCCGCATATAAATAAGTCAACTCATTCATTTCTATGCATTTAATATTCTTACGCAATTCTCAAACAATGCCGATTTAGCTCTAAACAATATTAAACATGTGATCACTTTGTCCAATCAATCAATATCATCTACATATGCTCGCTCTAGCGCCCAAACACAGAATAACCGCACGTAGACGTATAACAATATCATATATAAGCAAGTTGACACCCGGAAAAAAGTCAATATAGCATAGCTCGGAACCGGCAAAAAGTCTAACACGAGCTAACCTAGTAAATAGTAAAGGTGGAAGCGTTGGTTGACCCTCACTAAAAAATTAGTCACAAAACGTCGCCATTGATATGCGGCTAACTTGTGACTAATTACCGGCTACAATAACTATGGATGCTAATTAGTCACAAATTTAAGACTACGGAAGATAGTTGCAAAACAATAGTAAATTAACGACTTCATAAAGACTATATAACAACGACAAAAACATAGTCACAAAATGGTCTCAAATTTACGACCATGTTGTGACTACATATCATTTTTGACAGATTTATCTTATAGTCACCAAATTGTCTTAAATTTCCTACTATGTTGCGACTATTTCCATATTATTAATAAATTTTAGGGTTTAGGGATTCCATTTTTCCAAAATTACAATTTAGTCACAAAATAGTCTTAAATTCTATACTATTTTGCGACTATTTTCATATCATATTGCAATTATAGGATTTAGGGATTCGTTTTACCAAAATTATAATTCAATCATAAAATAGTCATAAATTACCGAATATTTTCTGACTATTTTAACACTACATTTCAATTATAGGGTTTAGCGAATGGTTTTTTCCTTATTTAGTAATTTAGTCACAAAATAGTCTTAAATGTGCGACTAATTTGTGACTATTTTTTGAATATGTAACATTTTTGCCACTATATAGCAACAATTTCAATGTATTTCTTCAAATTGTATATGACATAACTATATTATTGTCAAATGATTGGCTTTTACATATATCCTTACCACTAAAACATTCCATCTATAATTATATTATATTATAAGTCCAATTTTTTTTTGTTGCTAAATACTACATAATATGTTAAGTGTTTGTTTGTGTTTTACGTAATTATTTTTGAATGTTTTAGAAAAAATTATCAAACAAAATAAAATATTGCAAATTTTTATGTAAAGTGAATTACATGCTTTTAATAACAAAATTAATGAAATGTATCTTTATATATTCAACAATTTTGTAATTATGGGGTTTAGGGATTCATTTATAGTATAAAAACTAGATTTAGTCTCAAAGTGGTCACAAAATATATTTTTTGAAATAAGTTTTTCTAACCAATCATATTGAGATACATGGATCACACTTATGAGCTGTTGGATTAACTTCAATCTAGTGGTTGAGATTTATGTCTTTTACTTTACTTTTCTTCTTATCTCTATTTCTCTCCCTCAACAATTATCATCTCTTTTTCTTCTTCTTTTTTCACCTCTCATCTCTTTTTCTTTTTTGTATGAATCTTCAAATTCTTCTTCACTCCCAAGTCTCGTCTCTCTCATCTCTCCCATCTATCTCCACCCTAACTGATTTTCTCCTATCTCTCTCAACCTCGTCTCCTCCTCGACTCGCTCATCACCATCTTTCCTCTCCGTCAAGGCGAGAAGCTACGTGTTACGCTAGCAATCCCACCACCACCACGATTTGACCTCTCTTTCTCTCTCTCTTCGTACCTATGCATCTCTGTCTCTCTATCTCTCTATTTTGAATCTAGTTTTGTTTTGTTTTTGGTAGAGAAAGCCGGAGGAGGCAAGGCTCATGGCGGCTGCAGGAGGCGCAAGGCTCATGGCAGCTGGAGGAAGCGATGCTCATGGCGGCTGGAGGAGGCGATGCTCATGGTGGCTGGAGGAGGTGCAAGGCGCATGGCGGCTGGAGGAGGTGCAAGACTCATGGCGGCTGAGTATGTTTTGTTTAGGTTTAGGTTTTTTATTTAAAGTTTGGTTTAGTGTAAACCAATTTGGGGCAATTGTGGTGATTTTATTTTATTTTATTTTAATTCTGGTTTAGTTTTGTAAACCAGAATTTATTGTAAACCGACTTTAATTTATAATACTATTTATAATTAGTTTATTTTAATTCTAAATCACTTTCAGCATACTTTTAAATCAACTAATTATAAATCAATTTCGACATACAATTTATAATTATTTTATTTTTCTGAAATATAATAATAGTCACAAATTAGTTGCTAATATACGACTAAGAAAATGAGTTGTTAAATTATCGCCAATATATGACTACGAAAAGGAGTAATAATTTAGTCTCAAATAAATGACTACATTTTATAGTAGTTTAACAGTTGCAAATGAACGACTATTTTGTGACTATTTGTTTTTGTGATCAATGTTTAACGACTAAAAATATAGTCACAAATTAATCGCAAATGGCCTTTTGCGACTATTTTGTGACTATTATTTTTGTCGCAAACCATCTGTTTTCTTGTAGAGAGAACTTGAAGTGAAACCAATAGACTCTGAGGACTTAAACCACTTGTTCCGAAAATCCTTGAAAGTAAACAAACCAAACCGATTTTCCTAGCGGAACCAAACTCCAAAGAAAACGGACTAGAAACTCGAGAACGGACCATTAACTTTTTAACCTCATCGGTCAGCATGATCTTCTATGTATTAATTTCTAGTTGTTTTCCCTCTTTTCTGCATATTAAACTCAAATCTTTATTTATTATATCTTATGCAGATTGAGAAGAATTTTTGAGTATTTTAGTGTAATTCCTTTATATATAAAGGTTCACTTCAATGGAATAAATTTAGAAAATACGTTTCATTTATTTTGGAGTGTCTTTTGACCTGTTGACCAAATTCTGAACTATTAATTTTATCCATTGATGGTGTTTTAATTTCCTAATTAATGCTTTATATAAGCTTTATGAAATTTATTCATCATATTAATCATAAATATGATGAAATTTTATAAATTAAGAAACAAAATTATTTTTTATAAATATTTTATTTTTTAATTTGACTTTTAAATATTTTAAATATTTTTCGAAACTTCAAAGAGCAGACTTAATATTCGAATGTCCACTTAGTTAACGAGCGAATACAAATAAAAAATTATATATGGATGAGACACTTATATTAAAAGTACCTTCTAAAAGATATCCACTTTTCATCGACTTATTTCAAATTTTATAGAAAATCTAACTAATTAAAAGGGGATAATACTACCTTCTCAGCCTACAACGTAAGCCTTCAGCAAAGATCCTCCCTTTCTGGCACGTTAGATTCCGACGTCATGCCATTTCACGCACTAACGCCTCACCGTCTTCATGCTTTCGCCATCTGCAATGAAAGAAACAACAAGGTTCCTCCACACTCTCCTGAACCATGAGGCCCAACACCTGTCTACAGCCCAATCCACCAATCTATGTCTTGCTCTCATTCTCGACCATCGACACTCCAAATCCTCATCAGAAATCCTAACTTGTTTCACACTCTTCCTCCACCGCCTTCAGCTCACCTCCCTACCCACTCATTCTCTGTAATGTCCCCTCTCTTCATTGCTCAAATTGATTGCGCATTAACTGAGCCGCTTCCCCACCCACCATATATAATCCACCCCCCAATGACCACACTCAAACCTACATTGTTTACAACGCCTTCCCTCTGAGAACTCTAATTACTAAATTCTCCATAGATAACATCTACCACGCCCGAACCCTAACCGTTATAGAGACCACCAACAATGCCTTATGCAATGAAGAGATTGCAATCAGAGTTGTTCGCTCTTAGGAGGCTTGAACTCCTCCTCCTTGACTCTCATGTTAGTCGTTCTACTACACCTCTATTGGCTTCAAATTATTTAACGGTTCTTAACCATTTCAATGTTACGACACGGAACTTTGCCGCTGTTCAAGGGTTCATCTCAAAATTTCGGCTCCCTCACTTCCTCCTGATGATTGCCGCCGGGAAAGCCTACAAGCAGACAAGCATAACAGAGACTGCTTTTGGGGTGGATAACAGAAAGCGGCAGATTTTGAAGTCTGATGTTAAGAATTTTTCGTCACTTGAACCTGCAAACTCCAAAACTATCGCACTACAAGAAAACATGTATTTTGGAACGAACATTTGCGAGAAATTTGAGTCGTTGTTACTTTGCTTGTATTTTTCATCGACTTTACGACGAATTGTGAAGAAGTTGTAAAATCATCCTAAATTACCAACAAAATATTTAGTAGTAAAAATGAAGGAAATAAACATCTAATTTACGACGAATTATAGTCGGTCACATGTTTCTTTGTTAAATTGTCTTTAATTAACTGCCAGTTAATGACGAATCGTTCTGGAACCGTGATTCGTTGTTAAGTCATCGTAACGTAACACCATATTAACGATGAATTATTTCAATTTACGTAGTGAGGTTTTGTGATGTTTACTTTAGTAGGTAAACACGTTTTACTCAATGTTGTACGTAAAATATAGCGACGTATATTTTCGACTGTAATTCGTTGTTACATGGTTGAAAATCCATTGGTAAATGTTTCTTAACTTCCTATAAATACTCACCTCTCTTACAAATCAATCCATATCTCAAAATCTTCTCTACCTATACAACTCTATAACATAAAAATGTCTTATGGGGATATATACGAGATTCGGCGATGGATGTATATGCAAGGAGATTCAGAGGGATCAGTGACGCATGAGTTCATTACTAGGGTTGAAATATTTATGAACCAGGCGTCAAATCTACCTATTCTTTAGAAAATGGTAAGATGTTCTATCCATGTAGGAAGTGGAACAATACAAAATTTATTCTTATTGAAACTATTTGGAAGAATTTAATGAATAGAAGATTTACTCCACAATATTTTATTTGGTTATAACATGGAGAAGGGTATTGTGGGAATGTTGGTATTTGCAACAATATAAACAATCAATATATTGAACCTACTGATATGCATGATCATGCTTAGAATCAATCTCAATATGGGAATTATTATCATGATCAGGATCATCAACACGATAGGATTAATGATAAGGTTATAGATACATTTTATGATCATACAATTGCATTCTCATATGATAATATTGTTGATGAGGAACCAAGTTTAAATGCAAAACTGTTCTACGATATGTTAGTAACCACTCTATGAAATACACTCTAAATTGTCATTAGGTGCTAGGATGTAGAGAAGGACACTCTAAATTGTCATTAGGTGCTAGGATGATGATCATTAAAACTTATCATAACTTAGCTGAAGTTTGCATGGATGATTGACCTGATTTAATAAAAGAGTATTTGGCGCCAGATAATCTTGCTACTGAGACATATTATGAAATACAAAAGTTTTTTTTTATAATCTTGCTTTGTCATCTAAGATGATAGATGTTTGTGTCGACAACTGTATGCTTTTTTGGAAAGATGATGATCAGCTGCATGAATGTCAATATTGCGGAAAGCCAAGATACAAACCCCAAGGTGCTGGTCGGAAGAAAATTTCATATCAAAGGATGTGGTATCTCCCCATAATCGATAGAATGAGACGAAAGTATCAATCTGAAAGGACAACTGCATTAATGAGGTGGCATGCATAACATTCCCGGATAAATGGAGAGGTCACCCATCCATCAAATGCTAAAGCATGGAGGCACTTTAACAGGATACACTCTGATTTCGCTAGACAGAAAGGTAATTGTTATCTTGTACTATGCACATATGGTTTTAGTCCATTTAGTATGTTAGGTAGACAATATTCTTTGTGGTCAGTAATCGTAACGCTGTACAATCTCCCACCAGAAATGTGTATGCAAAGAAAATTTTATTCTTAACTATTTTAGTCTCTGGTCCAAAGCATCCCAAACTTTTACTTAATGTTTTTCTATATCCTTTCATGACATACAGGCATTTGTACGTATGATTTTTCTAGGAAAAGGAATTTCACGATGCGTGCAGTGCTCATGTGGACAATACGTGACTTTCCAGCGTATGGGATGTTATTAGGGTGGACAACGCATGAAAGGTTATCTTGCCCGTATTTTCTCCATTGGACAAATGAATTTAAACTAAAAAATGAGCGAAAATCATGTTGGTTTGATTGTTATCGATAGTTTCTTCCTCTGAACCACCCTTACAGAAAGAACAAAAGATTGTTTAGGAAGAACAAAATTGGTCATGTGCCTCCACCTTTGTATCTGTTTGGAGAAGAACTGGAGGCGCATATAGATCACTACGGGGCTCAGTATACAGTTAGTCATGGAGGCAATTTTCATTCTCCTTCAAATATGCCAGATGGATACCTTGAACACCACAACCTGCATAAGAAAACCATCTTTCGGGAGATTCTGTATTGGAAAGATCATCTCTTGCGCCATAAATGGTGAACGAGCGACACCACATACCTTGGAACAAATTCCGTTTGCCGGGGAACGGTTACTAATGGTAACTAATTTTAATCATACTAAATTCATTTCTATATTTTTATCTCTATTCCTTATCTATATAATAACACATATATAATTTTTTTTTCTTGTAGGCTACTGATACAAGAGAACTGTCACCGCTTAACCAAGTCTTCGAGAAGACTCACAAAAGAAAGAACTATGCTTTTGTTGATACTCGCTCATAGATGATCTTCAATGAAGAGGAGCCAGAGCAGCGAAAATCCATACTCAACGGGCTCAGCTATCACCCGGCGGTAGTTCGGTCTAGTCAAACGGGCAATCGTTATCCACTCCAGAGCTGGACACGATCTTCGAGCAGGTATAATCCTTTTAATTATGTTATTTCTATGTTTTAAAGGTTTTTTTGTTTCTTATTTGTTGATTTATTTCGTTTCAGGTTACTCTCAAAAAAAGGGAAGAATTTTGGGACTGGGATTGATTCGCGATGTCTTAGCTGCTTCTACGACGACATAGGACTGATTCTCTGCTCAAGAAACTATGCAGATGGAGCTTCAGGCTGCCCATGCTGAGATCACGGAGTTGCGATTAAGACAGACGAGTTATGATCAACAATTCACGAACTATGATGTGTTGTTCGATATCATAGCATCGGAAAACCTGGCCTTAGCTGCTGCTTTTCAACGTAGACGTGACGATCCTCGATCGAGTAGGTTAGATCTCTTCCCTTCTATAAGCAACACGGACCAAACCGTAGACCCAACCTTCAACCCTCCCGACGATGATTTTTCAGGATCCTATCCTAGCTGCTCTGCGATCCGAGTGCATCCTTTTGCCGCTCCTTGGTGGCCTCGTGGCGCAAGCTCCCGAAGGCGAGGAAGTACGCGGCACCGCAGAGGAGGGCGAAGACGGTACGGCTCCGAGTTCAGGAGATGTTGAGGGCGAGGACACGGTCCTACCCGTGAGCGAAGACAAGTGAAGTTGTAGTCCCATTTTGGGACGTTTTTTTTAGATTGTCGTTTTGTTGGTCGTATAAGGCCTTTATTTCTTTTGGGATCGGCCAAGTGTGGTCATGAATCCTTAGTCGCTTAGCGGCTCTTTTAATGAAAACAGTAGTTCTTTCGAAAAGAAAGGGAGTTTGCAAGTCCTTTGGCTCGATTAATCGTAGATGGAAGAACACGAGTTGTCATCTCGTGTCTCACTCTGTTTGATGATCATTCATCGCGTTACTCGTTCTAGGTCGTTTTAGGGAATTACGCAGAATTTCCCAAGTGTTATGAAATGAATGAAGAGACATGGTTTAAGATTCTCGTATCGGTTAGATATCATGCCTAGAGATGTTAGAGACCAATTTGCTGGGTTTAGGGCAAGACCTAGGCTTTCTCTCGGTTTTAGGGGGTGCGGTGACTAATCCCAGCTTACGTATCTCATTGCGATTTCAACCTGATCCCGAACCGCTTTAGAGTCTGCGATATGTTCTCGGCTTACATGACTCGTCTGGTCGGAATCGACCAATCTCTCTGGAGACAATTTCTAAGTTGTCCGGAAGTGCTGACCAAAATTTCAGATTTCTTTTATAGCGCGCTATTGTCCTAGTCGGATGTTCGAGAGCTATCTATATGAGATGGCTTTGTCTGTTTAGGACATTGGGAGCTTGTTGTGATCAGCAACAAACTTAACGGTAGGTAATACCTTTCGCGGAGAACGCGTGTTTCTTAAAGGGATGTTTAGTGCGTATGACTGTTTTGGTCTTCCCTGACGGTGGTTTTGTCGGGGAAGGATTTTCGTTGAAAAATGGTTTCTCGGGCATTAGCGACGTCTTGCGATGCCTAAGGTTCATTTTTCTTTCGTATGCCGCTTTTCGTGTTTGAAAGTTTTGCGGGCTTGGAGAGTTTAATTGTTATCGAGGCGTTTCAGTCGAGTCTGCGTTATTGGCATAGCCGAAAAACTTGTTTGCGTAGTTGCGTCAAGTTCAGTTTGAACGAGATTCCTCAGAATCGTATTGCGTTGATTTTCCTTTTGAAAAATGTGGGAGTATACGAGTATATGTACACCCACTCCTCCCCCCCCCCTTTTTCAAAGAAGGGGACAGCTGAAATCGTCTTATGACGATTTGCCTACGTACCCCTTTCGGGGATCAAGCCGTCTCGTATTTCAATTTTGTCTGCGATCCCGCTACTTAATGATAGTATTTTTTTAGATGCATCGCGTTCCAGGTTCTTGGAATTTTGACGTCCTGCATTGTGGCAAGTTCGTACGCACCTGGTCGGACGACTCGCGTAACTTTGTACGGTCCTTCCCCGTTTGCTCCGAGTTTCCCTACGTTCGGTTCGGCGGTGTTTTGGAAAACTTTGCGTAACACTATGTCGCCTTCCTTGAACCTGCGGCTGCACACATTTGAGTTATAGTACTTTGTCGCTGCTTGTTGGTAGTTTTGAATTCGTATGAGGGCCTGGTCTCGGCGCTC
>OVAN01003854.1:0-27612 GCA_900406275.1 Anastatica hierochuntica
AAATTGAAATCTCAAAGGTAAACTAGAACTAGCTATATTGGCTCCCTGGCAACGACGCCAAAAACTTGTTGCGCGGTTGTTTTAAGGAAACAAAAGGAAAAGAAGCTTTAAAATTTATAAAAGCTCGTTTCCTAACAATCACACAATCCGCAAATTCAAGGATATGCTATTGTAGTACTTTGGGGTCGAACCACAAGGAGCACGTCAAGCTAGAAAAGTCTAAACTTTGATAATACACAATTCGTCATAATCTAAGCAAATCCAGAAGGGGTTGGTTTCCTAACAATATACTAAGCAAGCCAAAACAAAAGCAATAACATAAACAAGATAGATAAAACAAAGCAAGAAAGTTAATTAAGCAAAAGAAACAAGCATTAACTTAAATGGCAAAGACAAGAATTAAAGATAAGTAAAGTGATGGATCAAGGGTGAATGTAATTAAAGAGTCTAGTAAGATGGTAATAGTGGTGTTAGTTCAAGCTATTAAGAGCAATTCTATGACCAAAGACATCTATAGCTTACTCCACTCTCATGGTAGTAAACCATTTCCTATATGATGCAATCACTCAACTCTCGCTTATTGTGATTGTAAAATCAATAAGAATCATTAAGAATAGGTCTGTTTAGTAAATGAAATCCCTAGAAATCAACTCTCATTGGCTAAGAAAGGTTTAGCATGAAGTCGGTTCTCCTAGGCATTTCATCGAACACCTCTCGCGCGTGAAATGCATACATGTCAAGATTCCTTCAAATCAAGCATTGCCGCCTCCTAATCCATTAGAAACTAAATATAAACTATCCCTAACACCATCATTACAATCCTATCTAGCCAAATCTCAAACACCCAAGATCCATCTAAAGAGCCTACTCACAAATCATGGAAGAGAAGAGAGTAGAGATGAGAAACGTAAACATAAATAGATAGATAAAAGATCCAAGATTCATAAATATTAAGAGAGACTCTTGATCTTAAAGATCAAGAGAATAAACTTACCACATAAAGAAAAGTGTTGGAAAATTGATAAAAGAGTAGAGGTTTTTGTTCTTGGAGGCTAAGAGGGGTATTTATACTAAAAGGGAAGAGAGGAAGCCTTAAAAAGCCTTAAAACACGTCACAATATGTAATGTAGTGCCCCATCGACCTTAGGTAGCCAGCCATCGACCTGGAGGTCGATGGGAGCTTACATTTACAGCTTCTTCTTCTTGTTCTTTCAATTGTCGTCAAAATGGCGTATTATTTGCATATTGTCTCTTCTCCATTTCCTCTAGGCTCTTGATTCTCTTTGTTGCTTCACCATTTAAACATCAAGAATCCATCATCTCAAGCTCTCAAGTTACTCATCCAAAGGTTTCACCTACAAATGCAAAAGAATGCAATGCAAAGACAAAAATCCTAAACTAGACTCAACTTAGAAACTTTATGAATTCTAACACCTAAATGCATTATATACAACCTAAATGCAACTAAAACACATACTAAATGATGCTAAATAAGCGTTAAAATATGAACACATCCAAAGGCCAGAGGCTCATAGCCAAAAGCCAGCCGGTCAAGACGCAAAGGCCAGAAGCTCATTGCTAGAAGCTAGCCGGTCAAGACGCAAAGGCCAGGGGCTTGTAGACAGAAGCCAGTCAGTCACAATGTTAATGATAAAAAACTTGCCAAAGCATAGACCATAAATGTCATCTCTAAATCTAAGTCAGGAATCTGTTACGGTAGGAAGACAACAGAGAACTAGAAAAATATTCATAGAAGGCCACAAAGGGCCGAAATACAAGTTTTAATCCCCGAAGGGCAAACAAAAATAATGCCAAGAAAGCCACCGAAGAGTTAAGGCCACTAAGGCCGTAAAAGTCATTACAAAGCCCACAAAGGCAGGAGTAGGCCCACGCATAGGCATGCCATCAACAAAAAAAGAAAATAAATCCCACAAGGGGAGAGAAACCTGTTTCTTGATTCTAGGTCTGGAGGCTTGGCCGCTGGAGGATCAGGAGTTGCAGACTTCTCGACGTTTGACGCAAAGTCCGCTGGGGGTGCAAAAGCCAGGGCAAGAGGAATCTCTAATTCATCTTCAAAGGTGGGAGCTTCGAGGCCATTTTCTTCTGCCTCTTCGATCGCCACAATCTTGTAGTTCTCAAACACTTCTTGCACGTTCCAAGACTTGGCCTCACCCTTGAGGTAGTCTCGAACCATCTCCCAGCGACCCGCGATCCTGGCACCGGGTACGGCCATGGACATCTCCTACGTGAAGGTGGCCACCCGGGCGTCTAGGTTGCTATGCTCGTCTTCCAGCTTTGCCTTCTCCTCAGTCAGGCTAAGGACCTTCTGTCCTGCCTTCTCCTTCTCCGACTTAAGCCCCCGAAGTAGTTCCTTCATCTCCCTCAGCTCCATCTCCAAGCCAGCATAGTTATCCTTCTTGCCTTCAACTTGGCGAGGTAGTCTTCCACCTGGGCCTTCCCTGTAGAGATCACATCCATGGCGATCTGATCCTTCGCATGGAAGAGCGAAGCAGCTAGCTGAACAAAAAAGAGGAGGAAGGTTAGCCAAAAGAAAAGGAAACAGTCAAATGTCAGCCAGAAGCCAAAGGCAGGCAAGTTACCTTGATCACTCCCTTCTGGGCGTGGTCGAAGATGTCCAGATTATCAGAGCTAGGAGGACTAGAGGGAAGTGTAGGGAAGACGGAGCTCTGCAGGTGCTCTAGGGCACCATCAAGATCGTGGAGGGAGGAGGAGGATTGCTTCGCAGGAGGACCCTTCTGCTTCTTGCTAGAGGCAGTGGCCTTCTGGGTCCCTTTCCTCTTGGACCCAACAGAGGGAGATTCTGAGATCTCCACCACCTCCGGAGCCTTGCTCCCAGATGCCAACTTTGCCNTTCTTACCGCCTGAGCCTTTTTAAAGTCCTCCAACGCCTTAGACCCAGATCCTGACATATTTCATGCAAATTTGCAAAAGGTCAGCCAAGAAGTTAGCCAAGAAGGAAATAAACAAAAGGAGTAAGAAGTAAGGACCAAACCTCTTACACTACTCTGGCTCAACGCTTCTTTACTTAGCAGGAACGGGATGCTTCTTTCCTCAGCAGAGATCTCCAAAGCTTCTTCAGCCTTCTCCTTGCCTTCCTCTAATTTCTCTGAAGACACTTCTGTAAAAACGAAAGGCCAAGAGGGTTAGTGACCAAGCTAGAAGCATCAAAAACAAAAGCATCCTAAACCTACCAGTGAATTTCCAAAGAGTAGCAAATCCAGGAGAAGTCCCGACTCTCATGAAAACAAACTTTTGGGCCCAATTCTCGGAGAAATTCGCCCCTTTCCTCTCCTCATTTTCCAGCTCAAACACCAAAGGAGCACCGGCACGAGGGCGGAAGTAGTATATGCCTTCACCTGGGAGAACATGGATGAAATAAGAGGAGTAGAGAAGCTCTTTAATGCTAAGATCCAACCCATGAAACTTGTTGAGCACTTGGATGGCGGTAAGAATCCTCCAAGAAGGTGTGTTTAGCTGGGAATGTCAGATGTTGAAATGTTCTGAGACTTTCCTCACCAAGGTCGGTATCGTACCCCTGACTCCGGCCTCGAAATAGCCTTCATACACAACTATCTCATTCAGAAGCCCTTTCGTCCTTCACAGGCACCCTCAAATGGACACCTTCTATAATGGAATACCGCTTCCTCCGATCCTCCAGGATCTCAGAGTTAACGTTGGAGAAACGACCGACCTTCAGAAGCTCTAGACCCGCAGCGGATTGCAAGGGTTGTGGGTTGGCTTCAAGGATCTATGTGTCCTCGGAAGATCCTTCGACCTCGATAGAGGGACTAGTCCTAATCAGGTGCCTCTTCCGAGCGCGAGAACCGACGAAAGATGAGGATACCAAAGAAAACTCGTCACCATAGCTAGTCATTTTTGGGTTCAATAAGGTTTTGATGTTGGATCCAAAGCTTGATTGGGGCAAGAAAAGCTTAAAGGCTAAGGCTAATCTGAAACCCTAAGAGCCGATCCCTGGAATCTATCCTAAAAGAAGCGAAAAGAAGAAGGAAGAAGAGGATCTAACCATAAAATTGCGGATGCAAAGCTCGATAAGGATTCCGGGAGCAAAGAGTTTAGCAGAGAAAGGAAGAAGACGAAGTTAAAATGCAAAAGGAAAAAAAAGAAAAAGGTTTAAAAGGAAAGAGAAGAAATTGAAATCAGTCGCACACGTCCAATCATTGGCACATATCTCGTGGAAGTAACGACTATTTTATTCCTTCTCAAGTCTTTGCAAACCTCCATCAACGGCTATAATCTCTTCCTCCGATCATCACGAAGTCAATGGCTGGGATTTTTCAACAAATCAACAACCCTTGAAAGGTGCTAACGGCTCACAAAATTTGAAATTTAAAGCTCTGAGGCTAGACGTCAAAAGCCAGACGCAACCTCCCTCTGCAATGGCACTCATTATCTGACAATTCAAACTAAAAGCAAGCAAACTAAAGGCCATATGGAAGACAAGTTATTCCACAGCTTCTGATCGAACTTGCGCAAAAAGGGGCAACCTGTTGGGAGTAATTTAGGTCATGAGAATTCCCCAGGCTTAGAAGGAGTACAACAGTAAGACCTCAAAGCAGGGGAATGCCCAGAAGAAAGAAGCGAGACGACGATGCATAGCCGGAAGCTGGAAGTCAGACGACCTTGCATAGCCGGAAGCCGGAAGCCAGCCGACCGCCGACTCTTACTTATTTTTACTATTTAAATTAGCAGATAATGACGTGTATTCTAGATATAGATGCATATATTTTACAGATAATCATGATATATCCAATTCTTTGAGGGATAATAATGAACTACTTGTATAAATATAAAGCTTAAGGGTAAAACGTGAAAACATGAAACCCTAGGCTAAGAAATCAATACAACACCTTTTCTCTCGCATTATTGATCTCAAATCTCACAAGAACTTCAAGCTATCTTTGCTAAAAAACTTATTGACCTACAGGTTTCGTAGTGCTACAAAGAACGACCAAAATCACCCGTAACAGTAGGCAACTGGGTCGAAGAGCTCCCAACCACTCTATGGGCCTGCAGAACCAGCATCAAGACCGTAATAGGGGAAACACCCTTCGCCTTGGTCTACGGATCGGAGGCAGTGTCCCCTACTCAAGTCAGCATCCCTACGGCCAGGACGGAGCTTCTAACTCCAAGAGAGAACGAAGAGCTGATGGATTTGTCCCTGGATCTCCTTGAAGAAAAAAGGGAAGCAACAAGCAAGCTCGCGCCTGGCTTGGAAGGACCTTACCAAATCGTAGAAGTTAAAGGGTCAAGAGCATACAAGTTACAAGAAAGGTATGGAAAAGTACAGCCAAACAGCTGGAACGTGTCACACATAAAATCTTACTTCTTCTAAAGAATGCTTCCGGCCTGGACGACCGCATACCATATACGTTTTTTGGCTTTGGTGTTTTAATTCTTTTGCATCTTTTCATTTGTAATTATGTTGCGTCTTCGAAAGAATATCCATCAATAAAGTAGTTGTCTTCTCAAAGAAAGTTAGTTAGTTAAAGGGGCAAATAAGTTGAAAAACTATTCCTTATTATAAGAGTAATACAAACAACATACCCTTCCAAAATAAAAACGAAAAGCTTATTCCTGCTTAACAGAGAGTGACCCATCAGAAAGCCGAGTGTTGAGCAGGAAGCAAAACTGTTTAAGCATGCTTACCAAGTCATAGTAAAAGCGAAAAGTTGTATGGCCTGAGCATGGAGCATCATCTATACCAGCTTTCCAATATATGGAAAGCAGGACAAAACACTGGTAGTTGGATCTCTTTGCGGGGAAGATCCATATCAGCAAAATCAATAAGATTGATAGTGGCTTCACTACTGGAAGTAGAATGCAGCAAAGGCTAGTGGTGACCTCCGGGTAGCAGAATGCCAAAAGCAAGTGTGTTACCTCTGGCTAGCAGAATGCGAAAAGCTAGTGGTTACCTCCGGGTAGCAGAATGCCAAAAGCTAGTGGTTACCTCCGGGTAGCAGAATACCAATAGTTAGTGGTTACCTCCGACTAGATGAATGCCAAAAGCTAATAGTTATCTCCGGGTAGCAGAACGCCAAGAGCTATTATTCACCTAAGTTGGGGCAAAAAACGCTCAAAAGCCTATGTATTGTTCAAGGAAAAGGATTAGGATTTCAAAAAAAAAGAGGACGATAACGAGTATATCCCAACTCAGAACTCGAAGTTCTCTAAAGACATAGAAAAAAAACCAGAGGCTTAAAGTTAGAGGCCAAACAACCAAGACGTCAAAAGGTAAAAGGCTCACAAAAGCTAGACGATGAAGGTTTTCTTTATATCCTAGCTAATAGCTTGTTTAAGCACGAGGCAGAAGAAGGATTAGAGAAACACAAAACATTCACAAAAAAGCCACGAAGGGCCAGAACATAAGTCTTAAGCCCTGAAGGGAAAAAAAAGCCAAGGCTAGAAAGGCCATAAAAGAGTTAAGGCCACTAAGGCCATTAAGAGTCTTAACGAACCCCAAAAGGGGCAGAACTAAGCCCGCGCAGGGGCATATCACCATCAACAAAAAAGGAAGAAAGATAGAATCCCTCAAGGGGAAAAACAACTTGGTTCTTAATACTGGGATAGAAGGGTAAGCAGCTGGAGGGTCCTAGGAAGGAGAACTCTCCACATTAGTCTCTGAGTCCATCGGGTCGCACCAGACCTGACAGGAGGAATTTCTGACTCATCTTCAAAGTAGAGAGCATGAAGGCCTCGTTCTTCTGCCTCCGCCGTCGCCACCATCTTGTAATTCTCAAACTCCTCTGTCAGGTCCCAGGACTCCGTCTCCCCCTTAAGATAATCCCTGGCTATCTCCCAGTGACCAGTGATCTTGGCACCGTTAACGATCAAGGTCATCTCCATAAGCATCTTCCTCTCTGTCAAGGTGAGGACCTTTTCTTCTGCCTTATAATTCTGAGACTCCAAACCACGGGCCAGTCCCTTCATCTCTCTCAGCTCCTTCTCCAGACCAGCATACATATCCTTCTCCACCTTCAGGTTGGCAAGATAGTCTTCCACCTGGGCCTTTCCGGCAGAAATTACCTCTGTGGCGATATGATCTTTAGCACGCTTGAACAAGGCAGCCAGGTAAAGTGCAAAGAGAAGGAAGGTTATCCAAAAAGAAAAAGGACCGATCAAAGGCCAAGAGAAAATTGATTACCTTAATCATCTCCCTCTAAGCATGGTTAAGGATCGCTAGATTGTCAAAATTGGGATAGATGAAGGGAGCCGAAGGGAAGACAAAGCTTTGTAGGTGCACAAAAGCACCATCAAGGTCACTAGCAGAGGAAGAGGAGAGCTTGGTAGGGACACTCTTCTGATTCTTGGTGGAGGTCGGATCCTTCTGGGTCCCCTTCCTCTTGATCCCAGCAGAAGGTGACTCAGAGATCTCCACTACTTTCGGAGTCATGCTCCCTGACTCTAGCTTAGCCTTCATTGCTGCCTGAGCCCTCTTGAAATCCTCCAGCGCCTTGGATCTGGATCCTGCCACGTTCCCTGCAAATCAAAAAGAAGTTAGCAAAGGAAAAATTTGAAAGCGAAGCAAAAAGCAGTAAGCAAACCTCTTATGCTGCTTTGTCTTAGTGCTTCTTCACTCAACAAGAACGGGATACTCCTCTCTTCAATTGGAATCTCCAAATCCTCCTCAGCGCCATCCTTACCTTCTTCTGACTTCTCCGCTGATACCTCTACAAATAGCAAAAGACCATAGAGTTAACTCCTGGTCCAGACGTCATAAAAAGGGAAAACATCCTAGACCTACTAGTAAACATCTAGAGGGTAGAGAAGCCTGGCGTCAACCCGACTTTCATAAATAGAAATCTATGCGCCCAATGTTTGGTGAAAGCGGTTCCCTTCCTCTCACTTTTTTCTAGCTTCTTGACCAAAGGAGCACCAACCCGAGGATGGAAGTAGTACATGCCTTCACCAGGAGATACATGAGAGAAGTAGTAGGCATAAAGAAGCTCGTTGATGCACAGATCCATCCCATGGAAGTCGTTGAGGACCTAAAAAACAATAAGAATCCTCCAGGAATTTGGGTTCAACTAAGAGGGGAAAATACCGAAGTGGTCTGAGACCTTATTGACCAGAGATGGTATCCTACCCCTGATTTCTGCCTCAAAGTAGCCCTCGTACATCACGATCTCGTCCCCAAGACTCTCAGAAGCCCTCTCGTTCTCCTTGGCCACCCGTAATCTCATATCCTCTTCAAGAGAGTACTGCTACTTTCAAGCCTCGAGAAGCTTGTAATCAATGGCGGAGAATGGGCTCATCTTCAGAAGATTAGGACCCACAGCAACACAAATGGGTCTTGCGGTGATGTCTTGGATCTTCAGGTCCTTCAACCTCAGAAGAGGGACAAGTCCTGATCAAGTGGCTCTTCTTAGCCCGGGCACCAACGGATAATAAGACCTCAGGTGAAGACTCTTCAGCAGTACTAGACATTGTTGACCTGAGAAGGTCTGGATTCCAGATCTAGGGTTCGAAAGGGGCAAGAAACCTAGAAGCTAAGCGGACTCTAAACCCTAGAAGTACCCTTTGGATCCTTACCTTGAAGAAGCAAAAAGAACAAGAAAGAAAGGTTTCTAACCTTGAATTGTGGACGATGAAGGCCTGATGAAGATTTCGAAAGGCGAATTTTTTCGTAAGAAAAGGGAAGAAAATGAAGAAAAAGGCAAGAATGAGGAAGAGAAGAAATTAAAGTGTTGAAGAAATAGAAAGGAACAAGGTTAGCCATACCCGTCTAATCATTCACAGGCGCAAATTTCGAAAGTGACTCCCTTCTTCTTCTCAAGATCTTCGTGAAATCTAAACCAACGACCAAGATCCCTCCTCAACATTTCATTGTTCCTGAGATTTCCCATCAAGTTGCAAGTTTGAAATTCAAAAGTCCCGAAGCCAGAAGCAAGACGTCAAGAGGCGGTAGGAACTTCATGCAGAAATCATATCCGCAATCAAGGATACTCCGGCGATAAGCAAGCAAACATCCAAAGGGTTCAAAGCCGCATGTGTTCATATGATCGAATGGTCAAGTATCGATTCTCCTCAAATTTGATTATAAACTAGAATTTTGCAGTAAACAGCTTTGTTTTGATAAACGATGGATTGGGCAAGAAGGGCTTTCAGAGGCGGTTGGAAACAAGTGGAACTGTACGAGGAATTTCCAGATACCGCTTTTTGTGGATATAATTAGTAATTGCATGAAATCTACTTCTTCGTGGAGGAAAAATAATATCCTTCGAGGAAAAGAAAAAATTGACGAACAAAAAAACATTAGAGGATGCTCAGGAAGATGATAATAGTTTATTGGTCCATATATGATGCAGACGTAATGATTTTATAAATATTTATGGATTTGATAATGAGGTAATAAGATATTTTACAAATTTATAAATTAATTTGCATTATTTATATGTTATATCAAAAATCTTGACTCTCGAAATTTTGTTTATATTATTTTTAATTTTTATTCAATACACATTGTTATATGTATTTTAAATTTGGATAATACGTTTTATTTGACATATTACACATATAGTAAAATATTTTGTTGTTTTGGCATCCGACCCGCTAAAAACTAATATTAATAACAATAATCCTAATATTGATGTTAATATGGGCTAATTAAATTTATTATTTTTGTTTTATCTTTTAGAATAGAAAATATGATTATAAGATTATTTTTAATTTAGTCGTTACAATTTATTATATACAACATCAGAACGTTAAAAGAGATAATTCATTCCATTCACGGTTCTAAATGGTGATCAAATGAATGATAAGGAACATTAAATTTTCTTTCATTCTTTGAAAATTACACTATTTATAAGTAATAATTGTTCCACATTGTTCCTCTTCATTCTTTTTTTGTTGAGAGATTTAGAGTAAAAGTGTTCCTCACTAAAATTGGAAAGGAGCCTGAGAAATACATACTGCTTTTTATTTCTATTATTTTATTATTTTACATTTTGTTCCTATTTGTTCCTAGTTTTTATTATTCACCCTTAGATCCAACATTTGTAAGATATGACTTTTAAAAGTTTTGACATTTGGCATTGTAAAAAAATTTCTTCCTAACTAAATAAATTATAAATCATCCATTTGACATCAACGTTTATATCGATCTACAATTGATTATTATGTGTTTTATTTAGCTGTTAAAAAGATAAAAATGTGATTTGTTTGCGGGTGAACCTAAATTTATTATATATTTTGAAAATGATTAAAGGTTATTACCCTCATCATTTTTAATTTTATACATAACAAACTATATAAAGAATAAATCAAATATGTAAAGAAATGTTTTTATTAGTTTAAAATATTAAATTTGATTGAAATTTTGCGAGTCAATGTTTTCATGTGTAATCTTGTTTTTGGCTTACTCATTACTCATATTTTCATAAAATTCTATTTTTTTAAATTTTAAAATAAATTCACATCATTGAAAATTTTAAAGTAATATATTTTTAGTCTTATTTTTTATTTATGGTTATGATTAAAGAATATTATTAAAAAATTTCCTTTTTAAATGTACTTTTTCTCTTAATTTTGCTCTAATTTTTTTACACAATCTTTTCTTTTTTATGTGTTTTAATTTTTTAATTAACTAAAATTTCATTAAAGAATCAACTAGTGTAACTTTTAATATAAATTAAATTCATTTTGCAAATAATATATAAAATCGTTGAGAAAACAACACAAAGACTTTCACGTGATCAATAAATTCCTTATGAGCTGTTTAGTAATTTTGTCATCATCAATAACAACATCATTCACCATTTTAAAGACGGTTCTATTTATTTTTAATTTTTGGCATTTCTTCATATTTACAAATTTACAACTGAAAATTTAATAGCTAATAATTTTAATTTGTTTTCATTAAAATAGAAATAAGCAAAACAATATTTTACTAATGAACTGTATGTTTTACACCTCTACATTTTTCTGTTATAAAAATCTGATACATATATATTAAATAAGAAAAAGCCATTTGAAGCTCACAGCCAATCATGAACAATGAACTATATAAATAAAACAAGCTTCTTTCTATGTAAAGACATGACATTCAAAGTTACGAGAAATTACTTTAGTTGTGGTACAACGCAAACTTGCTTGTCATCTATGATTGTTCTAAAAGAACAAGCTCTCAAGAAGATTATCGAATCTCTCTTTTCTCTCTTGTTCAATCAAAACAAAACTCACAAAACTCTTTATTTCTCTCTTGTATTTTGCATGAAAATCTAGAAGGCTCTCTATCTTCTTTTTTATATTCTTCGAATCAAGAGATCTTCTTGTTTACCTTTTTTCCATTGAATATCTTCAGAATCACCTTTTACTTGCTCTGCAAGATATTGCGTCTTCTAGTATTTATCTCACTTGCCACGTCAATTAAAACCTGCCAGCATATCAGCGCCATGTTCCCTCTATTTCTACTTGTTCAATCAACTCCGGCAACAAATCCTTTTCAATCTCCCCCTTTTTGATTGCTTTTGTCAAGCCAAGTTATCCTGCAACACAGACATTCCAGATACTACACTACCAGTGCACATCAATATTATCCAAGAATCTTCATCACAAAAGCATTCATCAGAGTCAATACATTCCTGGTCATAAGTAGAAAAATGCTGTCCTAAAACGAAAGTGCAAAGGAAACTGTCCAAAACATGTAGGACCAAAATGAACACAAGTTTCATCCTACATGCCTTAACTCCCCTTGAATCGCTACAACTCCCCCTGAACCACTACTCCCAATGTCAACTATCGTCCTCTTGATCCTCCGCATTGGACTCTGATTGAGATGACGAAACCAGAGGTTCTGTCTCACCATCTTTGTCCTCCGCATTAGACTTAGAGTCAGCCATATTCATGGTGCGTAGTTCAGAATAGTCTCCCCCTGCTTGATTGACATAAAGCACTAAAAAAATATCATAAACTAGTAACAGGAGAATCATAAGCTTATCTCGTATGCGCTCTGCTATCTTCAAGAGAAGATTACCGGCATTTGCAATCTCGCCATCAAGTGACTTTCCAAAGACATTTCTGGAGGGAGTTGGAGTAGACTCAAATACTTTACCACACTTATTATCAAACATGAAAGCCTTTGTTGAAGGTTTTGTGAAGCTTGTAGACATGCTTTCAACCGATCGCTGAAATTTCAGAACATGAAGGATAAGTGTTGGAAAAGGTAGAAGCTTGACTCTTACTCCAGGCTTGCTTGAAATTGTATGTAGAGCAGTCACAATCGTATCTACTTGATCATAGATAAGCTTTCCAAAGTTGAATGGAACCTCTCTCGCAATCTTGTAGAGAAGACAAGCTCTATCACGCGTGATATGCGTGTTATTGGACACAAGCATCCAATTGAGACAGAGAATCAGAAATACACCGTGCATTGCAGGAGACAGCATTGTAGGTTTAAAGTTATTCCACTCAGTTACTTTATCACGAGTTAGAAACTTCATCGCAGCTGTTGGTGTGCATTCAACTTTCCATTCTGGTATTCCAGTAATCCGACCTTCTTTGATGTTAAAAGCTTTGTTGATAATGGATGGTGACAATTCATAGGACTTACCACGAAAATACACCAGTTTATGATGACGCGGAACTTTTCCAGGATGCAAATTTGCATAAAACTAAAGTACCACCTCTTTCTCAAAAGATTCTTTCATCTTAACAGTCTCAAGCATTCAGTTTCCAATGATTAAAGCTAACAGGGCATTATTCTCAGAGACATCGGTGTGAATGTACCTTTCCTCAAAGATCTTCCGTAGGCGGTACTGGTTATATCTTATCTCACATTCAGAAGTCAAGAACCTTCTACAAAGATGAGTTGTAATTGGTTGAGACAACCAAGGACACTTGATATCAATAGCTGCTTGTAATTGTTGATTAGCCAAGAGACGATCTCCAAGTTCAGAGGCCAGATGGTTGATATCACTCAAGCTTGGTGACCTGAATTTGATATGCCCAAATGGATCTTGAGGATTTGTGATAGGTGGTGAATCACTTGGACGCTTACGCTTGGATGCGGTACGAATCTCAGTGAGTGTGGGTGATGATTCTTTCGGCAACAGTGGAGATTTCTAAGAGCTTAGCTTCTCCCGTCCTTTTCAACGTCAGCCGCCCATCGAACACTCTTTCTCATAGCGCTCTTAGTCCATCGTGGTTCGAGAGATGGTTTAGATGTCACAGTAATTGGGGTTGGTTCTGACGAAGGTTGTGCCGAGACAGTTCACTGTGATGACCCATCATCATCGTCATTGGTTGGAGCACCTTGACTAGTCACGGCGATCTCTCTTGCATGTACTTCCTCAATCGAGTTGTCTTCATCACGCAGCCGATATCTCTCAGCTTCGGCGGCCCTAGCAACGGCGGTAGCTTGTTGTCTCTATAATCTGGTCCGCTTCCTCATAAATTTGGTGAAATATTGAAGCTCGAGAGGTGAAACAATGGATATGGTGTAGAATTAGGGTTTTGAGAGAAGATTATTGTCGAGCTCCCCCTTTTTCTTTTTAATTTCTTTAAAAATTGCTCTTTGGTCCCTGTAATATCTCCCTTCCCTATAAATTCACACATACTTCATACGAAACATTAGTGCACACATGAGGTTTTAAATTTTTTTAATTGAAACCAACCATTAAAATGGAACACACACCTGAGATAAATAGACAACCACAAGCAATAATTTCAGCAAACTTATGGGATTTATAAATATGATCTGAGGTAAAGAAAACTGTGATTCACTTCAGAAATTCTGGATATCAGGTTATAGAACACAGCTTTACCTAACATGTTGTTGCAAGGCATGGACATGAGAAGAAATCGATGTACACTCTTGAATTTTGAGCAATACGAAAACAAACACCCCAGATCATTGTCTCAGTCTGGCTTAGCCACTGATTCACCATAGGTAGACTTCACTCGACATGCCCCTAAGAGTTCAACCATGCTTATGAATCGTGACACATGTATGGTAGTTAGAGCCAAGGCAAAAACAATCAAAAATGACTTGTACATCTCTGTACTTTTCTATTAGAGGCCCCGAGCTTTGACTTGTATTTCTACTCCAATCACATGCTTTAGTAAACTAGATATATTGTGAACATGTCACGTTTTTGTGGTCATTTTTTTATCCTCCTTTTGAACATGAACTTTCATTGATAAGCACTAAGATTAAACGTTTCTTACTGCTCCTTTCTATGTTTCATCCCTTCCTTTTAGTGCCATCTTCTCGCCACATATTCTTATGTCATGATCTTTTGCAAGTTTCATCTAGAGAGCATGGAGAGTAGCTATTTCCTATGAGAAATTTGACACACAATCTGTTTAGCTAAAACAATATTTTTTAAAAAACAAATTGAGAGTGTACACCTTCTTTGATCAGACCATCGCCCACTGCAACCACTAAGAAAACTGATTAGTGAAATTCACACACACATAACGACTTTTGCAAGTTGATAAAGGTGTTGAGATCCAGAGGTTTCGTAAAGATGTCAGCAAGTTGATTTTCACTAGAAACATGTTCTATCACCACTAGTTTGTCTTCAACTAATTCACGAATATAGTGGTGTCTTATCATGATGTGCTTAGTTCTCGAATGTTGAACATGATTCTTAGCTAGATCTATGGTAGTTTTGTTATCGCATTTCACAAGTAGTGAGTCAGAGGTCATACCATGATCTAAGGCCATTTGTTTCATCCAAAACAGTTGAGTACAGCAGCTCCCCATGGCGATATACTCTGCTTCCGCAGTGGAAAAGGATACACAATTCTATTTTTTACTATGCCACGATATGAGATTGTTCCCCAAGAAGAAACATCCGCCCGATGTGCTCTTGCGGTCATCAATACATCTTGCCCAATCTGCATCACAATATCCAACAAGGTTATGGTTAGTATCTTTAGTATAGCACAAACCAAAGTCTGTTGTTCTCTTGACGTATTTGATGATGCGTTTCACGGCATGAAGATGTGAGACTTTAGGATTTGCTTGATATCGTGCACACATTCCAACACTCAGACACAAATCGGGTCTGCTAGCTGTCAATTATAAAAAGCTACCTATCATTCCCTTGTATAGCTTTTCATCAACCTTTTATCCTGATTCGTCTCTTGAAAGTTTTGTAGTAGTGGTCATTGTTGTTCTTGCAGACTTGCTGGAACAAAGACCGAATTGTTCCACCAGATTTTTGGAATACTTGCTCT
This sequence comes from Anastatica hierochuntica, assembly GCA_900406275.1. Taxonomy (NCBI): domain Eukaryota; kingdom Viridiplantae; phylum Streptophyta; class Magnoliopsida; order Brassicales; family Brassicaceae; genus Anastatica; species Anastatica hierochuntica. The sequence goes on from OVAN01003854.1 coordinate 15,226, forward strand.
GACTTAGAAAGATCCCATCTTTTGTTTGTTTGATCTGTAACCCCAAAAAATATGTCAGTTCTCCGACCATACTCAGCTTGAATTCTTTTATCATAGTCTTAAAAAAGTCATCAACCAAGAACTTTGATGTTCCTCTAAAGACTATGTCATCAACATAGATTTGAGCTATCCCCATTCCTCTTCTATCATTCTTGATGAACAACGTTTTGTCTACGCTTCCACGAACATATTCATGATCAATCATAAATGTAGTGAGCCTCTCATACCATGCTCTAAGTGCCTGTTTTAATCCGTATAATGTTTTGTTCAGCTTGTACACATATTCTGGATGATCATGATCCTCAAAGCCTTGTGGTTGTTCAACATACACTTCTTCCTGAATATACCCATTCAGAAATGCACTTTTAACATCCATTTGATACAGAGTAAAATGAAGTTCACGAGCAACTCCTATCAAATATCGTATGGATTCAAGACGAGCTACAGGAGCAAAAGTTTCCTCAAAGTCCAATCCTTTGACTTGAGTGTAGCCTTGTGCCACCAGACGAGCTTTGTTCCTGGTGATATTCTCTTCTTCAACACTTTTGTTCTTGAAAATCCATTTAGTTCCAATCACATTCACTTTGTCAGGACGTGGAACAAGAACCTAGATGTTGTTTCGAACAAACTCTTTCAGTTCTTCTTGCATGGCTATGATCCAGAAGTGATGTTCTAGAGCCTCTCTGACAGATTTGGGTTCAGTGACAGCAACAAAACAAGAGAACATCACCATTTCTCTGAAATTTATTTTCCTTCCTCTTGTTTTCATGACGTTGTGAATGTCTCCTATTATATCTTCAACTGAGTGATTCCAATGTACTTGCACTGGATGCACGTTCTCAATTTCTTTACTTACTGAATCATTTGAATTCTTCAGATCTTTAGGACAAAAATTCTCTTTAACCTGATTATCACCCGCTTCTGTTGGAACAACTTGTCCTGTTGACACACTGCACTCATCATCGAAGACTACATTGACTGATTCAATAATCATTTTGCTCCTCTTGTTGTAGACTCTATAGGCAGTATTGTTAGGAGAGTATCGCATAAAGAAACCTTCTTCACTTCTAGCATCAAACTTTCCATGTTGATCTTTGTCATTTAGGATATAGCACGTACATCCAAAAATGTGAAAATAGCTCAAGTTTGACTTCTTTCCTTTCCAAATCTCATATGGAGTTTTATTTGTCCTGAAACGTACATAAACTTGATTGAAAATGTAGCATGCTGTGCTAATGGCCTCTGCCCATAATCTTTCAGGAACTTGGTTTTCATGAATCATGGCTCTTGCCATATCTTGTAGAGTGCGATTTTTCCTTTCAACCACTCCATTCTGTTGAGGTGTTCTTGAGGCCGAGAATTGATGATTGATTCCTTTTAGATTCAGAGAAATTATCGAATCTTGTAATCTGAATTTCACCACCATTGCCGCTTCGAATTTGTTTTATTCCCTTCTTCTCATTCTTGAGTTGTAATGCAAGGATTTTGAAACTATCAATTGTTTCATATTTTTTTCTTAAGAATCTCACCCATGTATATCTTGAGAAGTCATCGACCAGCACAAATACATATTTCTTTCCTGCAATGCTCTCAACTTGCATCGGTCCCATCAAGTCCATGTGTATCAAGTCAAGAATTTTCTTTATTTGTACCTCTGTAACTTTCTTATGTTGAACTTTGACTTGGTTCCCTTAATTGCAAGCTCCACACGAGATCTTATCAACATATTTCAGACATGGTACGCCTCGTACTACTTCCTGCTTCACAATGCGGGATAGACTCTTGGCATTCATGTGTCCTAACTTTTGATGCCACGTGACAACATCATCTTTTTCTGCCTTAAAACATATCTCAGACTGTTCCCACATGTAGCAGTTGTTCCCAGCACGAGCACCACTCATAATTGTCTTTCCTTCAAAGTTAAATGCCCAACACCTTACTTTATTAAATGACATAGTTAACCCTTCATCACACAATTGACTCATTGAGATTAGATTTGCTGTTAGACCTTGCACATAGTAGACGTTTACCAGCTTTGGGAGATCTTGATCTGTCAATTCACCTCTTCCTTTTATTTTTCCTTGAGCACCTCCTCCGAAAGTCACTTTACTCTCCTTAATGGAAGAATAGTTGTCAATATTTTCTTGCACACATGTCATATGTTTAGATGCTCCACTATCGAAATACCATGGTTAGTTCTCTGTAGGAACAGTAGACGTGTCTACCACAGAGCCTGTTGAGTATGATTGATCACTTGTCCATACAACTCAGATCTTCTAATCTATATCTCAAACCTTCTTCTTAGATTGGGGAAGAACTTCCCTTCTCCAATCAGCTTCTTAACTTTGTTTAAGAATCGATAGCAGAACCTTTTGATATGTCCAGTCTTTCCACAGAAAAAACATCCACCTTTGGTCACATAGTTCTCAGTTTTCTTCAGAGTTCTTTGGATATCCTGATTCATCACAACTTCCTTCTTATCCATATGATCTTCCTGTGATGTGGTTCTCTTGACAAACTGGGTAGTCTTGAAATTCTCAACTCCATTGTATCCAAGACCATATTTACTCTTATCGGTTCTTCCCATTGATAGAATTTTGTCAAGTTATTTTGTACTACTGTTCAACATCTGAATTTGTTTCCTTGTCTCAAACCGCTCTCGTTCCAACAGACGATTTTTCTCTTCTTCTTTAGTCAGTGCATCCTTGAGTCTTTCATTTAAATTTTGAAGTGACACTTTCTCTTTGATCAGTTCAAGCTTCTCTTTCCCTATCTGCAAGCAGTTATCATACATCTTACGATACTCAATCTGCAGGTCGATGTCATCATCGTCACTACTCTTGCTGGATGAGTCCTTTGTAGATTTTGCATCAGAACTATCAGTGTCAACAGAGTCTGTGTCTTTTTCATTTTCGGGAATTTTCTCAGATTCTTCCTCGACTATTGCAGTGAATGCACAATAACCTGTTTCGCTGTTAAAGCTCTCATCATCATCCTCAGAATCACTTCAATTGATTCCAACAAAAGATTTTCGTTTGTCCTTTTGTCAACTTGTGCATTCTATCTTGGTATGCCCAAATCCCTTACAGATCTCACACTTAATTTCTTTGCACTTGGCATTCGGACACTTTGCCTTAAAATGCCCATACCCTTGACATTCATGACATTGTACTTCTCTTCTCTTGTAACCTCAGTCACGATCACGGCTAGTGGACCCAAAAGATTTTGTTCCTGAGTTTCTGTTAGCCTTTTCAAATCTTCTCATTGTGCGATTCACATCTTTGGTCATCATGGCCATCTGGTTTTTCAGTTCTTCAATCTCCTTGGGCTCTTCACTGATGAAGGCTACTCCTTTGGATATGTTTTTCTTGGATGCATTCAGCTCAAGTTCATAGGCTTGTAAGTGCCCTATGACATCGTCAAATTCCATAGTATTTGTGTCCATCGTTGTACCCATAGTTGTCTTCTTTGATTCAAACATCTGTGGAAGGCACCTCAGAAGCTTCTTTCCCAGCTTTTTGTCCTTGTATGTCTTTCCCATAGTTTCAGCTTTTGTAGCTATGGCACTAAGTTTCCCACTAAAGTCTTCAATAGATTCGTTTTCGTCCATCTGAAGTGATTCAAACTTAGATTCCAACATATAAATTCTTGACCTCTTAACATTGGATGAACCTTCATACGCCTTTTTTAACTTATCCCACGCATCTTTAGCAGACTCACATCATTGGATTCTTTTGAACTGATTGTCATTAACCACTCCAAAGATAGCAAAACGTACATTCGCATTATGCCTGGATTGGCTCTTTTCGAGATCTGTCCATAGTGACTCGTCTTTTAGAACTTCAGATCCATCTTCTCCATTAGCAGTACGCGGAGACCAGCCTTTCTTGACACCTTTCCAAGCATCATGATGAATTCCTCTGATGGTTGCTCGCATCTTCATTTTCCAGAGATCATATTTTCCTTTCTCCAATATTGGAGTTCGATTTACAACAACGAGTAGTTTGCTCGAGTCCATTGATCCTCCAGGATCTTCACATGTTGTAAGTTTGTCAAACTAGGTTCAGATGCCCACTCTGATACCAATTGAAAAATCTAATAGACTCGAAACAGCAAATCTCCAAAACTCAATCTGAGTTTTCTATTGTATAAGAATCAAATCAACACCTTGATTGGTTTTACACAACGCAAACTTGCTTGTCACCTATGATTCTTCTAAAAGAACAAGCTCTCAAGAAGATTATCTAATCTCTCTTTTCTCTCTTGTTCAATCAAAGAAAACTCACAAAACTCTTTATTTCTCTCTTGTGTTTTGCATGAAAACCTAGAACGCTCACTATCTTCTTTTTTTTATTCTTCGAATGAAGAGATCTTCTTGTTTTCCTTTTTTCCACTGAATATCTTCTGAATCAGCTTTTACTTGATCCGTAAGATATTGCGTCTTCTGGTATTTATCTCACTTGTCGCGTCAATTAAAACCTGCCAGCTCATCATCCCCATGTTCCCTCTGCTTCTACTTGTTCCATTAACTCCAGCAGCAACTCGTTTTCATAGAGTGCATTCACTGTGTGAGATTGTTGATTAGTTGTTCTCAGCCCGTTGTGAAAGAGGAATGTAAGATTTCTTGCGCACTTGCCAAACATTAGTTGTGCACACGAAACAAGAAGAATATGTTGATTTTAGTTTCCAACATATCATTATAGAAAATTTAAGCAGTTGAAACACTACTTGTCCATATGGCTATCCAATTTCTCGTGATTAACCTCTCTCGTAGACCAACCAGGTGATTGATAACATGTCAAGTTTCACCCAAAACAACACTACTGCTGCAAGTGAACAGCGTAGTTGCAGTATTTCAAGTTATCGATCCCACGAGGACTCCGATATTACACTATGAATTTCAGGATCAATTTAAGCTAAAACACAAAATAAAAGTAAAAGGCAACAACTTAAAGTAATTAAAATGATGTAAATCAATGGGAAAAAGTGTTAGGCACATAGGACATTCGTAGAGAATCATGCATCATAGAAGAAACCGATTTGTTTAGGGATTAGAATTAAGCAACTTCTAGAACTCGAAAACACTAATTCAGATCCTCTCCACTTTCGAGGTTCGGGATTCTATGCTTAAGTATCAAGGGACATCGACATTCGTACGGCCTTGTATAAGTTCTCTGAACCTAGGCGATCTACTTTCGAAGCTACCTTATAACTCAGCTTGTCAAAGATTTAGTTCTGGTTATTTAACAAGCTTTTGGAATGAAAATCTACCTATGGATAGACTACTAGATGCACTATACAGTAATCATTCATAAAGATCAATTGAGACAAAGACTATATGAATTCTTAAGAAAATACTATCATCTTATGATAACATGATCTCTTTGAGAAGCCTAAAAACCTAACAAATGAACTACTCAGACATGGATCACGAAAAAAAAGCAAGCAATCAATGAGTAAACCATCATTAAATAAATCAAGATTAAAGAAATCTTCTCTATAAACAAGTATGGAATGGAACTCTCCAAAGAACACGTGAAAAACTTGAAGAATAATGAGAGATCTCTCAAATCTTTTGATAGCTCTGTAACTCTCTGTTAAAATTCATGGATCTCTCTATTCTAAAGGCTAAAAATTATTTATAATGCCATGGCTTCTTAGGTCGTCCTTGGTTATGTCAGTTCTTGTGGAATCAAAATTGGTTAAACGAATCGAAAGATATGAAGCAAAATTTGTCTCTGACAACGAAATGCCTTCATGATAGTAGTGTGACAAAAATGGCACACTCCGCCGCTGGTGGCAACTCCATCATCCGGTCACAGCTTCATCCTGCTCCACTTGATTCATTTTTGAGACAGATGGACATGTCTTCGCTTAAACGACTTTAACTTCTCGGTCACAACTCAAAATGACTTCAAACCACTTACATTTGAAAGCTCATTAAAAATTACAATTTATGACTATATTCTCAATCCAATGAAGGGAAGATCTTCGTTCAAGGTGATCCTTATGATGCTGAGAATCTGTCAATGAAACTTGCTTGGTAAAATGCAAAACTCAAGTGTTTGAGCTTTCGTTTTCTTGATCCGTCAATGAAACTTGCTTGGTAATATAAATGAGGTACGACTAGATCATTTCTCCATCCTTTCTGATGATTTAACGTGATTAGTCCCTAAAATCACAAATAAGAGAAAACAACCTGGAGAGGTCGAAAAAACATTAAAAACATGCAAATAAATAAGTAAAAATCAAACTAAAAATGGTAAAATAATAGTGTTATCACCTCTTCTAGACTTAGGTTCTTGCTTTTCCTCAAGCAAAAAAAATCCAAGAACGAAAAAGAAGTTTGAAAATGTCGAAACATACCTTTGTTGTCTGAAACATTGCTTCGGGATCTTCTCGGTCATCTCTATACAACAACACCAACATACATATATCAGCTTCCACTTACTCACCTTCCGCTTAGCAACCATCCCAATTTGAGCCAAAATCACAAAAGAAAATTACATCTTTAATGGCCCCTGTGAATTCTAAGGTGCAGTCTCATCGAGGGACTATCGATCTAAGAACAATTGACTCATTACTCAATCAAATTTCAAGCTACATAAAACCTTTGTAAAGTCCTATCCCGTTATATTCTTATGCTTTAGAGGTTACTTTTCCCTAAAATTTTAGGGTATCATTTTATTTTTTCTATCAAACCCCTTTGAAGAGTTTTCCCTACTTTTTTAGGGTATCATTTTTTTATCATTCTCTTTTTCTCTATTTTTTATTTTTTCTTTCTTTACTAAATTAAGCACAAGTGGAATAAGTCTCCATGAGTCTATAGGGTTTGAAAATTTTAAGATATTTTCCCTTTTGCTCATTACTCACTAGGACTTAGTGCCAGGCCTGAAAGAGGAGTCTATCGAAAGTATACCAAGCCCCAATATGAGAAATTAAATTCATTTATTGGTGGAACCAGCTTTGAAAATCCGAGTCCTCACAACCTCCTCTTTTCCATTGTTGAATGTCCTACAAAAGCAAAAACTCAAAGAGACATTATGTCTCTTGAAAAATTCGAAAAAACTATGTTCTTAAGCAAATTGTTATAGCAAAGAAACATCTAAATGATATAAGTAGCAAATCAAAATCATCAAACAAGAAAGAACTCAAATTTCTCAAAATTTCAAAGTCATTTTCGGATTCCATACACATAGCCAAAAATCATCAAAATTTTCAATTTTATGGTCAAATGATGCAAAATAACTAGCATATCCTAGTTATACATAAGAAAATGGCTTAAGAACAAGCAAATTTATCCTCAAATTTTCGGATTTATGTGGTTCCCAAAGTTCAAAATTTTGAAATTTCAAAATCTAGTGGAAACAAACCATTTAACATGTTTTAAGTGTAATCCATGAACCCAACAAGCTTTTCTAAATGAAATCTCTAAAAATCAAGCTAAGAAAAGCCAAAATCTAAGAAATTTGAGAAATCCTAAAACTTTTAACTTTTAGAGAAAGAGAGTTTAAGAACATACCTTGATACTTAAATGAAGAGACGAATGAGATTCTTCAATTGAAATCAACCCAACTTTAGTAAATGAACAAAGGATTCAAAGTTTTGAAAATTTTTCCTAGGGTTCTAAAACTTGATTTAAGAGAAAGAGATGAAGTTTTAAGAGTTTAGATCCAAAAAAATACTAAAGTGAAAACCAAACTCTTGTTTCTCTTTCCTTGTTTTCAAAATTGGTTTAGCAAAATTACGTAAATTGGTTTCCTTTGCTAAAAACCGTGTTTTGGACAACAAAAACAAAAATTTGAGACACTTACCTCTCTGGACCGGTCAGGGACCAATTTTTGGCATGAATCGCTTGGGAATTTCACGCAAATCGGTCGGGAGAATGACAAATGAGGCACTCGGGCTGTGTGACCGGCCGCATGTGTTTTCGTGGCAAAAGCAGGTGTTGGCTCATCCGCCAGCCTGTCACGAGCTTCACTTGGGGCAGATGGTTGAGGCAGATGGCTTGGGACACCGGTCGCATGCCCTATGGTGGCACACACCGGTCGTGTGCTTCTCGGCGGCCAGTCGGGACGTGTTCTCAGCCGTTTTGTGTTTTCTTGGTCGTTTCCCGTTCCGATCGGTCGTTTAGAATTTTGATTGGTCGGTTAGTGTTTTAGGATGTCTCTTATGGTACCAAAATATTTTTAAATACTTTTGATGGTTGATTTTCCCGAAAGAATTGTAGATACGGTCAATTGGATGTTCGTGATTTCTTGAAACTTATCTTTTGACCGGATTAACAACTTGTTTGGATAGTCGGTCGTTGTTGCTCGGATCTTTAAGGTCGCATGGTGAATTTTCAATCTACCAACTTGATTCTCATCTAAGAATGACACTTTTGGCTTATCAAAGCTCATTGGCTAACTTGCAAAGAAGTAATGTTAGCCAAAAATTAATATTTGAAAAATCAAAATTCTAACTGGGATGTTTTGTTTATAATGGTCACTTTGCTTATGCATCTTCGATGGTTTGAGTTGATTTGCTTGGCGCGTACTGGAAATCTCCATGTTTCCTTTTGTTAACAAACTTGATCCTTCGGAAAACTTTTGATTTTGACCATTCTAGGGTCGGTTTCTCTCGGGCATATCACCTATCATATAGTGTTAGTTTATAAAAAATGAAGTTCGGGGTTGGTTTATCTCTTTTGGTACTTTTTAAGACGGCCAGGGTTCCATAATGAATAGATTTCAGTGCTTCAGTATGATCAAATGATGGCATTTGTCAAACTTTTCTTGATTCTTCATGATATCATCACTTTGTTCCAAGAATTTTTGAATTGAAGATTTAGCTTTGTTGGTGGTCTTTAACATCTTTGTCTAGTATGAAATGAATGTTTGGAATGGTTCAGGAGATGGCTTAGACGATTTGGATCCGCTTTCTTGCCAAAGTTGAAAAACTGATTTTGAGGCACTTTTCTCCTGATACCAATTGACTGCAATTCTGTGGCACACTCCAATATTTTGCCAGTCGTCACCCAGTCACAGCAACTTTCAGATTCCATTGTTGTTATTCTTGCGTCCTAATTTTTGTGTGTGTTTTTTCTTGATTTTCTAAAATCCTGTAAAAATAAAAACTAACTATTAGACATTTTAATAAATCCTTGAAAATAAGAATATAATTTTAAACTATGTGGGTTGCCTCTCACAAAGCGCTTGTTTTGAGTCTTTAGCTCGACTCCTTTCACTTTTTAGGTGTGCTTGGTTTCCACTAAATGAATTGTGTCCTTTAACTTCTTGAGTCTCTGGAACTGGTGGTGCAGAGGGTGATTTGAGATCAGCAAGCGTGCCTCCAATTGCTTCATAAATCACAATTGCATTCGGTAATAGCTTAAGAGTGTTCTCGAGCTCCTCTTTGGCAATTTCACCGTTCTTCACATCAAGACCCATGGGGATTTGGATCTTGACTTTTGGAAACTTGTAAAACTCTTCTTCTTCATCCATGTCCAAGAAAGGATCAGTTTGTACCTCGATGGCACAAGAATCTCTCTTTGCATCAATCTTCGCCGGTTTTGAAAAAAATGGCATTTTGATGGATGCAACTTCTTTCTTTGAGACTTGCTGTGTTTTGTGGCTATCTCCAGGCTCTAGACCAACCTTCTTATTCTCCAAAATAATTTCGTTGCTATGGAGTTATAGCTCACAACAAGCTAATAGACTTTCTTATTCAATCTTGCTAAGCAAATCCTTTTGTTGGGAAAATCGAAGATTGCTCCAGCAGTAGCTAAGAATTGGAAGCACAAGGTCTGTGGATTTTTCTTCCCTCCTTTAGTAAAAACAACTTGAAAGCCAGCGGGGATGAGAAATCCTCCTACTTCAAGCTGAACATCAGCCAAAAATCCATATGGTGTGGATGTAGACATATCGATATACTTGATAGAGATTCGAGATGGTTGGAAGTTTGAGAGACCTAAGTCAAGAGCCATGTTTAGTGACACCATATTCACATTATCTCTAGTACCACATAAGCAATCATCAATCCTAACTTTATTTATTGAGCAAGGAATGATAAACTTCCTTGGGCATTCGATCTTCTCTAAAGGAACGTCATTGAGTTTCTTTTTGTAAGCTCTCTTGGATACGTTTTGTAAAAAATCCAGAGGTGACTTTCATTGAGAATTTAGGTCTTGAAGAGGTGTCTTATCTATAGACACGACCTCCTTAACTTCCTTTAAGTTGGCAACCTTGCAGAAGGATTTCACCGGGTTTTCCTGTTTCTTGACGGCTTCACTTGTTTGAGTGATTTTAATTTCAAGATTTTGGACATGAGTAGCAATGGATTCATACTTTTTGTAAGCTCATTGTAGACATTTTCCAGCCTCTCATTAATTTCCTTGTCATTTTGTTTCATCTCTTGAGAGATTTGCTTCAGCATTACCTCAAGTTTGCTCTCTTGCAGATTTGATGCATTAGCTTAAGGATAAATGAATGGTTGCTTCACTTGGTACATTCCTTTGTTAAACGGTTGTTTCTTAGGCTGATAGGAAGTTCCTTGTTGGGAATTTTGAGGCAGATAGTACCGATCTTGAGAGTTATGTACATTAGTGTTCCGGTAGGACATATTTGAGTTGTTTCAGTATCCTTGGTAATATCCCTTCTTTCCGAAATTTCCCACCAATGTAGTTAACTTCTTCTTTATTGTCCTCTATTACAGCTTCTAAATAATCCATATTCGGGACTCCATTAGCATCACCAATGGTCTTGACAGCATGAACTCCTCGTCTCTCTTTTAGTAGTTAAGAAATCATTGTCTTTAGCTCAGAAATTTTTGCGGCTTCTGTTTAAATGTTGGATCCACACAAGTTTCTAGAATAAATAGGACCACTATTGACATCACAAGCAGTTAGATTCTAGATCAAAAGCTTGGCTTCAGGCACGGATTTGGTCATGAAGCTTCCATTATTGGCCGTGTCTAGAGAAAGCTTGTACTTATGGTTGATACCATTGTAGAAGATGTTCCATAGATTTCCTTCATAAAAACCATGCTTTGGGAAATCCCTTGTGTACTCCTTGAACTTTTCTAAGTCTTCATAAAAAGATTATGTAGGTCCTTGTTGAAAGCCTGAGATTGTGCTTCAAATGGAGCTCGATCTCTGCTTTGTGTATAATTGGTTCAGGAATGCACCTTTGTACTCGTCCCAAGTGGTGATGGATTGTGGTGGCAGCGACTTCATCCATATAAGAGCCTTATAATTAAGTGAGAATGTAAAGAGCTTACACTTAAAGTAGTCCGGTGGAACTCCATTTGTACGCGTAGTATGTGCATATTTCTTCGAATGTGTCGATATGGTCAAGAGGATGTTCTGTTGACAGTCCATGGAATTGATTTTGCTTTACCAAGTCTATGATCTAAGGTTTAATATCAAAATCATTACTTTCAGGTTGAGGAGGATGAATTGGATTCCTATCCAAGAAGAATGCATTAGAAGAATCGAAGTCTCTAATAGTTTGAGGATGGCGAAGCTGATTTTTATGAGCTCGTCCTTGAGGAGGCTGATTATGAGGTAAACCTTGGTTAATTAAGGCTTGAAGCAGTTGTGGGAGGTGATATCATCCAAATAAAATCCCAGCTGGAATTTGTTGTTGGTTATCCACTCGAACATGTGCATTTCCTCTTTCCGGTTGGTTTTGTGGAATGGGGGCAGCACCAAGAGGTCCTTGTGCATTTTCTTGGACTCCTTGAAGTCATACAACAGTAGAAAGGTTGGCTCGTGGTGGAAGAAGAGCAGCAGGGGTGATGGCAAGTCCATGGCCAGCAGCTACATCTCCTTGTTCTGCGAGAATGTTGAATGTCCACAAGAAGTGGTTGTCCATGAGGAGGATTCTGGTTCGAATTTTCCATAGCAGCTAATTTTTTTTTCTTTTTTCTCCTTAAGGTTAAATAATTTCATTGAGTTAAATAATGCTTAACCTAATTTACTGAAAGTTAACTTTGTGATGATAAAATTCTTCATATTAATCGCAAGTTATAGACCACATTCATCTCAAACGGAAGGAGAATACCAAGTCCTCTTTCACTCTCCGAACAACAAACTTCTCCTATGAAACTTTGAACCATTTTGGATCCAGATCACAAAATGTAGCACACACATGATCAGCTTCTCATAGATACTGCTTTGGCAAATGGAATGCAGAAACCCACTAAAAAAAGTAACTGAAATCGACCCGTATAAGACAAGAAACTTATAAACCATGCTTGAAACTTAAGATGGGTTCTCTTGTGGGAACCGAAATTCTCACTGTCAAAGTTATGTGATTCACGGATTCTCTGTAGCCAAAGATCAACAGATCAAGTAGTGAGTTAAAG